>JAKWJD010000202.1:0-25191 GCA_027705065.1 Solanum peruvianum
CACGCCCGACGTAGTCCAACCTTGTATGTTGTCCAAAGGCGATGATGGCATGCCACGCTCGATGTTTTTCGACCGTGTATGTTGTCCAAGGGCGATGATGGCATGCCACGCCCGACGTCGTCCGACCGTGTGTGCTACTGAAGGGCAATGATGGCATGACACAGACAACGTCGTCAAACCGTGTGTGCTGTCTAAGGGTGAGATGTCATGCCATACCCGATATAGTCTTACCATGTGTGTTTCCCAAGTTTAATGATGGCATCTAATGGCCGAAGTTGTCTAACAGTGTGTGATGCACAAGGGCGATGATGGCATGCCACGCCCGACATATTTTGTCCTTGTGTGCAGTCACAGAGCGATGATGGCATGCGTCGTCCGACCGTGTGTGTCATCCAAAGGCGATGATGGCTTAACATGCCCGATGTTGTCCGACTGGTGTGTTGCCCAAGGTCCATATGGGCATGCCACGCCCAACATCGTCCGACTGTCGTGTTACCCAAGGGCAATATGGGCATGCCATGCCCGACGTCGTCCGATCGTGTCTGCTATTTAAGAGAGATGATGCTATTCTATGCCTGACATCGTCCGATCGTGTATGTTATCCAAGGGTAATGATGGGATGCCATGCCCAACATCGTCCGTCCGTGTGGGCTTCCCAAAGGCAATGATAGCATCTATCGTCCGACCGTGTATACTACCCAATGGTGATTATAGAATGCCACGCTCGAAGTCGTCTGACCATGTGTGCAGTCCAACAGCGATGATGGCCTACGACGAGGGATGTCGTTCGGTCGTGTGTGTTGTCCAATGGCGATGATGGTAGGCCACCCCCGATGCTGTTAAACCATGTGTATATTATTGAGGGGTGCTGATGGCATACCATGCCCTACGTTGTCCGACCATGTGTTCATTACAAAGGCGATGATGGCATGCCACGCCCGACATCATCGGACCGTGTATGCTATCCAAGGGTGATGATTACGTTCAACACCCGACAAAGTCCGATCGTGTGTGCTATCCAAGGGCAATGATGACATGCCACACTTAACCTCGTCTGACGTAGTCCAATTGTGTGTGCTTCCCCAGGCCGATAATTGGATGACAGCCCCGACGTGTCTGACCGTGTGTGCAGCCCTAGGGCCATGCGGGCATGCCACGCCTTACGTGGTCTTACTGTGTGTGCTGTCCAAGGGTGATGATTCCACACCACGCAAAATGTTGTTCGATCGTGTATGCTTTCCAAGGGTGCTAATGCCATGCCACACCAACATTGTCCGATAATGTGTGCTGCAAAACAGCTATAATGGTATGCCACGCTCGACGTCATCCGACAATGTATGTTGTCCAAGGGCGATGATGGCATAACACGCCCGACGTTTTCTGACCATGTGTGCTTCCCAAGGGTGATAATGGCATGCCACGCCCGACGTCATCCGACCGTGTGTTCTACCCATGGGCCATGCAGACATGCCATGCCCGACGTCGTTGATCATTTGTGCTCTTTAAGGCAATGATAATATGCCATGCCCAACATCGTCTGATCGTCTATGCTTTCCAAGGGCGATGATGGGATGTCACGCCCAATGTCATCAGATTGTCGGTGTGTTTTAAGGGCATTGATTGACATTGCCATGGCCAACGTCGTTCGATCAATTGTGCTTCCCAAGTGCCATGATATCATGCTACACCCGATGTAGTTCGATCGTGTGTGTTGTCTAAGGGCTATGATGGCATTGCCATGGACGACGTCGTCTGACCGTGTGTCCTAACCATGGGCGTTTGTAACATACCACGCCTGACGTGGTACGATCATCTGTGCTATCCAATGGCAATGATGGCATGTCTCGCCCGACTTTGTGTGACCGTCTGTGCTTCCCAATGGCGATGATGGCATGGCACGCCCGACATTGTCGGACCGTGTATGCTGTCCAAGGGCGATGATGGCATGCCATGCCCAACCTTGTTCAACCCTGTGTATGTTGTCCAATTGCGATGATGGCATGCCATGCCTGACATCATCTGATTGTTAGTTCATTCCAAGGGCGATGATGGCATGCCAAGCCCGACGTAGTCCGACCTTGTATGTTGTCCAAGGGCGATGATGGCATGCCACACTCGACGTTGTTCGACCGTGTATGCTTTCCAAGAGAGATTATGGTATGCCACGCCCGATGTCGTCCGACCGTGTGTGCTACTGAAGGGCAATGATGGCATGACACGGACAACGTCGGCCAACCGTGTGTGCTGTCTAAGGGTGAGATGTCATGCCATACCCGATGTAGTCTTACCATGTGTGTTTCCCAAGTTTTATGATGGCATCTAATGGCCGAAGTTGTCTAACAGTGTGTGATGCACAAGGGCGATGATGGCATGCCACGCCCGACATATTTTGTCCTTGTGTGCAGTCACAGAGCGATGATGGCATGCGTCGTCCGACCGTGTGTGTCATCCAAAGGCGATGATGGCTTAACATGCCCGACGTTGTCCGACTGGTGTGTTGCCCAAGGGCCATATGGGCATGCCACGCCCGACGTCGTCCGACTGGTGTGTTGCCCAAGGGCCATATGGGCATGCCACGCCCGACGTCGTCCGATCGTGTATGCTATTTAAGAGAGATGATGTCATTCCATGCCCGATGTCGTCTGATCGTGTATGTTATCCAAGGGCGATGATGGGATTCCATGCCCGACATCGTCCATCCGTGTGTGCTTCCCAAGGGCAATGATGGCATCTATCGCCCGACGTCGTCCGACCGTGTTTGTTGCACAAGGGTGATGATGGCATGCCACGCCCGACTCATCCATCCATGTGTGCAGTCCAAAAGAGATGATGTCATGCCACGGTCGACGTGGTCCCACCATGTGTGTTGTCCAAGGGCAAATATTGCAAGTCAAGCCTAACGTTGTCTGACGGCGTGTGTTGCCCAATGGAGATGGTGGCATGCAACGCCCAACCTCATCCGACCGTTTGTGATGCCCAAGGTCCATGCAAGCATTCCACTCCTGACGTTGTTTGAACGTGCGTTATGTCCAAGGATGACGATAACATTCCACGCCCGACGTTGTCTGATCGTGTATGCTTTCCAAAGAGGATGCTATCATGCCAAGCCCGACATCGTCCGACCATCTGTGCATTTCAAGGGCGATGATGGCATTGCGAAGGTCCACTTTGTTCGACTGTGTTGTGCCCAAGGGCCATGATGGCATGCTTTGCCCGATGTAGTCCGATCGTGTGTGCTGTCCAAGGGCGATGATGACATGCTATGATCGACGTTGTCCGACCGTGTGTGCTACCCTAGGGAAATGATGGCATCTAACACCCGACGTTGTCCGACCGTATGTGCTGCCCAATGGCGATGATGGCATGCCAAGCCCGATGTAATCCAAGGGCCATGAGGGCATGCCACGCCCTACGTTGTCCGATCGTGTATGCTGTCCAAAGGTGATGATAAGATGCCACGTCCTACATCGTCCGACCATGTGTGCTGTCCAAGGGAAATAATGGCATGCCACGCCCGATGTGTACGACCATTTTTGCAGCCTAAGAGCAATGCGGGCATGCCACGCGCTACGTGGTCTGATTGTGTCTGCTGTCCGAGGGTAATTTTAACATGCCACGCCAAACGTCGCCCAATTGTGTATGCTTTCAAAGGGTGATGATGGGATGTCATGCCCGACATCGTTCGACCGTGTGTGCTGCACAAGGACGATAATGGCATGTCACGCCCGACGTAGTCCGATCTTCTGTGATGCCTAAGGGCGATGATGGCATGCCACGCTTGACGTCATTCTACCGTGTGTGCTACCCAAGGGCCATATGGTCATGGCACGCCCGATGTCGTCCAACTGTATGAGCAATCTAAGGACGATAATGGTATGACACGCCCGACGAAGTCCGACTATGTATGCTATCCAAGGGCGAGATAGCATGCCATACCCGATGTACTCTTACAATTTGTGCTGCACAAGGCGATGCTGGAATGCCATGCTCGATTTCGTCCGTCCTTGTGTGCAATCCAAAGGCGATGATGGCATTTCATGTCGATGTCGTCCGACCGTATATGCTATCCAAAGGCGATGATGGGATTTGATGCCCGACGTGGTCAGACTGGTGTTTTGCCCAAGGTCCATGCAGGCATGCCACACCCGAGGTCGTCCGATCGAGTATGTTGTACAAGGGTAATGATGGCATGCAACGCCCGAAATCATCCTACAATGTTTGTTGTCCAAATGCGAAGATAGCATGTCAATCCCGACGTCGTCTGACTGCGTGTGCTGCCCAATGGCGATGATGGCATGCAACGCCTAATGTCATCCAACCGTGTGTCATTCCAAAGGTCCATGCGGGCATACCAGGCCTGACGTCATCTTACTGTGTATGCTATGAAAGGGAGATGCGGGAATGCCAAGCCCGACGTCGTCCGATCGTGTGTGCATTTCAAGCGTGATGATGGCATTTCCATGGCTGACTTCGTTCTACTTTGTGTGCTTGTCAATGGACATGATGGCATGCCACGCGCGATGTATTCCAAATGTGTAGGCTATCCAAGGGCGATTATGGCATGTCATTCTCGACGTCATTTGAACGTGTGTGCTGCACTAGGGCAATGATTGCATCTAATACCCAACGTCGTTCGACCGTGTATGCTGCCCAAGGGCGATGATGGCATGCCATGCCCAACGTAGTTTGACCGTGTGTTCTCAAAGGACCATGCGGGCATGCCAAGCCCTACGTGGTCCGATCGTGTGTTCTTGTCGAAGGGTGATGATAACATGCCACGTCCAACGTCGTCCGATCGGTATGCTTTCTAATGGAGATTATGGCATGCCACGCCCGACATCGTGTGACTGTGTGTGTTGCCCAAGAACGATAATGGCATGCCAACCCCGTTGTGTCTGACCGTGTGTGTAGCACAAGGTCCATACGGGCATGCCACACCCTACATGGTTCAATCGTGTGTGTTGTCCAAGGGTGATGATTCCATGCCACGACAAACATCGTTCGATCATGTATGATATCCAAGGGTGACGATGTCATGCCACGCCCGACATCATCCGACCGTGTGTGATGCACAAGGGCGATGATGGCATGCCACGCCCGACATCGTCCGACCTGTATGCTTGCCAAGGGTGATATTGGCATGTTACGCTCGAAGTCCTCGGACCGAGTGTGCTGCCGAAGGGCCATACAAGCATGCCTCGCACAACGTCATCTGATCATGTTTTCTTCAAGTGCGATGATAACATGTCATGCCTGACGTCATCTTATCGTGTATGCTTTCAAAGGGCGATGATGTCATGTCACGCTCGGCATCGTCCGACCATGTTTGCATTCCAAGGGCGTTGATGACATTTCCACGGCTGATGTCGTCCGATTGATTGTGCTTCCCAATGGCCATGATGTCATGCCACAGCCGATGTAGTACGATCGTGTGTGTTGTCCAAGGGCGATGATGGCATACCACGCTGGACGTCGTCCCACAATGTGTGTTGTCCATGGTAGAAGATGGCATGTCAAGCTCGACGTCGTACGACCGTGTGTACTACGCAATTGAGATGATGGTATAAGACGCCAAACATTCTCCGACCGTGTATATTGTCCAAGGGCGATGATGGCATGCAACGCCCGACGTTATTCGACCTTGTGTATGTTGTAAAAGGGCAAAGATGGCATGCCATTCCCGACGTCGTCTGAACGTGTGTTCTATCAAAGGGCAGTGATGGGATTTAACGACCAATGACGTCATCTTACGGTGTATGCTATGAAAGGGAGATGTGGGAATGCCACGCCCGACGTCGTCTGATCGTGTGTGCATTTCAAGGGTGATGATGGCATTTCCATGGCCGACTTGTTCTACTGTGTGTGCTTGTCAAGGGACATGATGGCATGCCACGCGCGACGTAGTCCAAATGTGTAGGCTATCCAAGGCCAATTATGGCATGTCATTCTCGACGTCATCTGAACGTGTGTGCTGCACTAGGGCAATGATTGCATCTAACTCCCAACGTCGTCCGGTCATGTATGATTTCCAAGGGCGATGATGATATGCCATGCTAGATGTCATCCGACCATTTTTTATACTTTCAAATGGCGATGAAGGCATGCCACGCCCGACGTCGTCCAACCATGTGTTCATTCCAAAGGCGATGATTCCCTGCCATGCCCGATTACGTTTGACCGTGTATGGTGTCTAAGGGTGATGATGGCATGCCACACCCAACGTTGTCCGACCGTGCGTACTGCCTAAGGGCGATGATGGCATGTCACGCATGATGTTTTCGGACCGTGTGTGCTGCCCAATAGCGATGCGGGCATGCCATGCGCTACGTTTTCTGATTGGGTATGTTGTCATTGGGCGATGATAACATGCCATGCTTGACGTCATCCGATCATGTATGCTTTCAAAGGGTGATGATGGCATGCCACGCCGGACTTCGTCTGACCGTGAGTGTTATTCAAGGGAGATGATGGCATGCCACACATGATGTATTCAGATCATGTGCGCTGTAAAAGGGTGATGATGGCATGCCATGCTTGACGTCGTCCGACCGTATGTGTTGTTCAAGGCCATTCTTTAATGCAAAGCCTAGCGTCGTCCGACCGTGTGTGCTATCCAGGGGCGATGATGGTATGCCACATCCGATGTCGTTCATCCATGTGTGTAGTTTAAGAGCAATGATGACATGCTATGCTAGACATCTTCCGACCTTGTGTGTTAGATAAGGGCCATCAAGGCATGCCACAACCGACGTAGTCCTCTCATGTATGATGTACAAGGGCGACGATGGCATGCCACGCTAGACATTATCCCACCTTCTGTGTTGTCCAAGGGCAAAGATGGCATGTCAAGCCCGACGTTGTCCGATCAATTGTGCTGCCCAATGATGATTATGGCATGCCATGCCATACATAATTCAACTGTGTGTGATGCCCAAGGTCCATTCGGGTATGCCACGCCCGACGTTGTTTGATCGTGTTTTCTATACAATGGCGATGATAACATGCCACGCCTAATGTTGTCTGATCGTGTATGCTTTCCAAGGGCGATGATGGCATGCCAAGCCCAACGTCGTTCGATCGTGTGGGCATTCAAAGGGCGATGATGGCATTGCCACAACCAACATTGTCTAACTGTGTGTGCTACCCAAGGGCCATTATTGCATGCCACGCCCAATGTAGTCCGGTCGTGTGTGTTGTCTAAGGGCGATGATGGCATGCCACGCTCGACGTCGTCCGACCGTGTGTGCTGCTCAAAGGTAATGATGGCATCTAAAGCCCAACGTCGTCCAACCGTGTGTGCTTCCCAAGGGCTATGATGGCATGCCACACCCGACGTAGTCTAAGGGCCATGCAGGCATACCACCCTCTACGTGGTCTGACTGTGTGTGCTGTCTAAGGGTGATGATAAGAATCCATGCCCAACGTCGTCCGATCGTGTATGCTTTCCATTGGCGATGATTGCATGCCATGCCTGACGTCGTCTGACAGTGTGTGCTACGCAAGGGCGATAATGGCATGCCACGCCCGACGTGTCCGACCATGTGTGCAACAAAAGGTCCTTGGGTGCATGCCACGCCCTACGTGGTCTGATCGTGTGTACTGTCCAGGTTGATAATAACATGCCACGTCAAACGTCATGATCGTGTATGCTTTCCAAAGGTGATGATAGCATGCCACGCTCAACTTCGTCCAATCGTGTATGCTGCCGAAGGGCAATGATGGCATGCAAAGTCCGACATAATTCAAGGGCAATGCGAGCAAGCCACGCCCTACGTGGTGTGATCGTGCATTATGTCCATAGGTGATTATAAGATGCCATGCCCAATGTCGTCCTAATATGTATGCTATCCATTGGCAATGATAGCATGCCACGCCCGACATCGTCCAACCGTGTGTGCTGCACAAGGGCAAAAATGTCATGCCACACCGACATATTCCGATCGTGTATGCTGTCCAAGGGCAATGATGGCATTTAACGCCCGACATTATCTGACCGTGTAAGCTGCCAAAGGATGGTTATAGCATGCCACGCCCGACGTTTTTCAACCGTGTGTGCAGTCCAAGGGCGATGATAACATGCCACACCCGACGTCATATGATCGTGTATATTGTCCAAGGGAGATGATTGCATGCAACGCCCGACGTTGTTTGACCTTGTGTGTGCCGTCCAAGGGCAAAGATGGCATGCCACTCCCGACGTCGTCTGACCGTGTGTTCTATCCAAGGAAAGTGATGGGATTTAATGCCCGACATCGTCCGACCGTGTATACTACCCAAGGGTGATAATAGAATGCCACGCTCGACGTCGTTTGACCGTGTGTACAGTCCAACGGCGATGATGGCCTGCCACGCAGGATGTCATTCGACTGTGTGTGTTGTCCAAGGGCGATGATGGTAAGCCACGCGCGATATTGTTCGGCCATGTGTATGTTATCGAAGGGCGATGATGGCATGCCATGCCCTACGTTGTCCAACTGTGTGTTCATTCCAAAGGCGACGATGGCATGCCACGCCTGACATCATCAAACCGTGTATGGTCTCCAAGGGTGATGATTACGTGCAACACCTGACATCATCAAACCGTGTATGGTCTCCAAGGGCAATGATGTCATGCCATTCTTAACCTCGTCTGACTCTTTGTGTTGTCCCCAAGTGCCAGATAGCATGGCACACCCGACGTAGTCCAACCGTGTGTGCTTCCCAAGGGCGATAATTGGATGCCACCCCGACGTGTCCGACCATGTGTGCAGCCCAAGGGCCATGCGGGCATGCCACGCCTTACGTGGTCTTATTGTGTGTGTTGTCCAACGGTGATGATTCTATACCACACCAAATGTTGTTTGATCGTGTATGCTTTCCAAGGGTAATAATGGCATGCCACGCCCAACATTGTTCGACCGTGTGTGCTTCACAAGGTCAATGATGGCATGCCACGCTCGACGTCATCCGACAATGTATGTTGTCCAAGGGTGATGATTGTATGACACACCCAACGTTGTCCAACCATGTGTGCTGCCCAAGGGTGATATTGGCATGCCACACCCGACGTCATCCGACCGTGTGTTTTGCCCAAGGGCCATGCAGGCATGCCATGCCCCACGTCGTTGATCGTTTGTGCTCTTTAAGACGATGATAATATGCCACGCCCAACGTCGTTCGATCGTTTATGCTTTCCAAGGGCGATGATGGCATGTCACGCCTAATGTCATCCGATCGTCTTTGTGTTTTAAGGGCATTGATGACATTGCCATGGACAACGTCATCTATGGAGGGGTGGGGAGTATAAACGGTCAGATTTTGTAAAGGGTCCAGCCGGGTCGGGTCGGGTAGAATTCATTAATCACGCGACGGTTCCCCGACGACGGTCCGTCTCAGATGTGACGACCGTCGTGGGTTCCGTCGTGTGTGCCCTAGTTTCAACGTAGCAGAAAAACGTACCTGGACAACGGATGCATACGACGGTCCATCGTATGCGCAACTGTCCGTCGATGTATCCGTCAGTGGCTGCTGCGGTGTAGTTTTCTGCAGAATTTCCTGGTGATGTGCCTGCAAATTTAAAACCCATTAATAGAAAAATGCTACCATTACTACAAAGACGATAAGTATTGGGTTGCCTCTCGACAAGCGCCTGATTTAATGTCGCGGCACGACTGGGGACCCTTGATTACTCAGACTTCATCAAGATGGTGTGTCTCTATCGCTTTGTTCCCCGATGCTTTATGCCCAAAATAGAGTTTTATTCTATCTCTATCCCTCTTAAACCGCACTCTCTCCTTGGCTTTTAACTCAATTGCTCCATGAGGTAATACTTGGGTAATCAAGTAAGGGCCAGCCCATTTTGATTTGAACTTGCCCGGAAGACAAGGTGACCCAGAACTGTCTACAAGCACCAAGTCTCCAACCATAAACTCTTGTTTTGCAGTTTTTTGTTCATTCCCCTTCTTCATCTTTTCCTTGTGTGATATGGCAGATACCGATTGGAGCTCACCACTCTGCCTCATGGTCCTACAAATGTTGAAGGTCACTTCTTCATTATTCAATCGAAATGTCATCTGTCCCTTCTCCATATCAACTAAGGCTCTACCTGTAGCAAGGAATGGCCTCCCAAGAATGATAGGCACTTCAAAATCGACCTCGCAATCAAGAATAACAAAATCAGCCAGAAAGATGAATGACTCCACTTTTACCAGCACATCATGGAGTATCCCTATAGGTCGTTTCACTCCGATCAGCCATCAGTAGCCGCATCGCAGTGGGTTTTGGATCCCCCAAACCCAACTTCTTGTAAATTGAGAGGGGCATGAGATTTATGCTTGCCCCCAGATCACATAATGCTTTCGCAAAATGTAATGACCCTACTGTACAAGGTATAGTGAATGCACCCGGATCTTCATTCTTTTGTACTAGAGATCTTGTAGCAATAGCACTACAATGCTGTAATCACTGAGCCGAAGGGGGCCATCAAGAAGGCCAACCTCACGTTCGTCGCAAAGTTCTTGTGGCTGCTCGTCCGTCAGTGCCTTTCCCCCACAGCTGCTGATAACATCGTCACCTGGGATGGAGCAGTGTTGATGGAAGCGATGATAGCCGGCTTCGAGGTGGACTTCGCATGGCTTCTCCAGGCAGTCATGCACGAGAGGGCATTCAAGGTCACTACTACCTACCCCTTCCCGTGTATGATCTTTGCCCTTTGCAGGTCTGCAGGTGTGCCCATATGGCACATAGATCAGTTGAAGACCCCGCAGGGCACCATTGACATCGGCCTCATCAGAGACGAGGCCAATGAGTTGGCGCCACGCAGAGGGCCCCATCCAGAGCTGCCTCCTATTGCTGATGATCTTGTGGATACGGTTGCCCAGGCCCGCACAGCTACACAGGCATCCACTGACACTACCCCGGTCGAGTCTATCCCGGGAAGTAGCACAGCCCCTCTATTGTTACTGGCCCCGCTTGCTAGGGTCCAAAAACTGGAGGCACAAATGGCCAATCTTCTGCATCATATCCAGCCATGGATGCAGAAGTCTATTACTGAGTCGGAAGCGCGTACAGAGAGGATGATGCAGCGGAAGATTGCTGAGGTTAACCAGCGCCTAGATGCCTTTGAGTTGAGAGTGTTAGCTCGACCAGCCCCTCCGGTAGATGTGTCGACTCTTCAGACTGCAGTCGACAGTCTTCGTGCAGACGTCGCCACGATACCAGCGGTGAGGGTGCCGGATTCTGAGGACCCTTCTGTCGAGCCTGCTGAGGACACAGTATTGGCGGCCCTGTTTACCACTTCTGAAATTCCACAACCTCCCCCCACAGAGTGCCAAGAGGCATAGGGGTCGAGCAGAGGATGAGGCGCGAGCAAGGAAGAAGGAGCGCCGAGAGATGGAGGCTGCGAGGAGAGCCTCACTTGCTGAGGCGGAGGCACACCAAATCAGAGCATCGCAGATAGCGGCTGGGGCGTCTTGCTCGAGCACTATAGAGACAGCAGGAGGAACTACTGATGGTGTGGTTTCTGCTGAGGACACCACTGAGGGTGTCCGATTTTAGAGGACGTGGGTTCCGGGAAACCGGACCCACCAGCTTGCTGATCGACGGCGCTATGCGCCACAGGTTTGCTTTACCTACCACTCTAATATTTAGATTTTTATGCATTGGGGACAATTTCATGCTTTTTTTGTTGGGGGTGGGGTAAATGGAAAGTGAGTGTTAGGGTGAAGTCTGAGTAGCCCAACTCACTATCCTCTTTAGGGGTTTTCTTGCCTGTGTTCTTTTTCCCCAAAAGACTGATTACTTTTTCTGTTGAACCGGCACGTTACATCTTTTGTTCATACTTTAACTCTGAAGCATGATGGCTAAACTGATATCTTGATAAAACTAGAAAATGTTGCATGACTAGGCGTAGTAACTGATAATTGTGTGGCTCTAAACATGTCAAGTGAGTGTGAGGAAATTTGAATAGTCCACTATTGGTACTGAGCTAGCACTTGCCAGGTTAGTCCTGCTAAAAGTATGCTGTAACAGACAATTAGGAAAGGATCATAGGCCCTTATTCAAAATAGCCCATTTCTAGCCTAAACAAAAGAAACCAAATGAAAGTTATCCTTCTTTGATCCAAATAATTTGAGCTTAAAATTAGACCTTTCTTTTTCACCCCAACTGATCTTTTCTGGGAACAATATGTTGGCCCTGGTCCCTCCTTGGACATGTGCACCTCAGCTTATGCCAAAAGCATAAGTTGAGGGTGGCTAATGCATAGACAACCTTCGTATGGCCCTGACCCAACTTTGGGTATTGTGTACCCTGACTTATGGCAAAGCCATGAGTTGAGGGTGGCTGTTTTGAGGAATGCTCCGGAAAGTGGGGTTGAAAGAACAAAGAGAGAGAAAGAACAAAAGTGAAGTGACTCAAGAACTCGTTGAAAGAAAAGTAAAGAAAAAAGAAAAAAAAAGGGGAATATACAAGAATTACAAACAAGAAAAGAAAAGAGTCACTTACACAAATGAAGAAAGAAGGGAAATAGCAAGGTCAAAGAATGGGAGAAACTGGGCGAGATAAAGTCATAGAAAGTGGAAGGTTTAGCCCATATGTCAAGGAGGGCAAAAGTCACTAAAGTATACCTAAATATACCCTACATGACTCTGAGCCTATGTTACAAGTTAAGAAAGTCCTATCGTGATCCTAAGGGTTGTATAGCAAACTTAAGGCAGTAAAAATAAGGGCAAGCTTATGGCAATAGGTATGAATGAGTGTCACTTTGTTCTGAGAGCGAGTGTTGAAAAGTAATCCTTATACTCAAACTGAAATCATTGTGTAAAAAATGAGGATTTTGTTTTGAAGTGAGGACACTAGTTGCAATATCGGAATTGTTAGCACCTCAGTGAGAAATTGAAAAGGATAGGTGTTAGTGCATGGTGAGTCTGTGTCATGTTCGAATCCCACAAAATTCAAGCCTAATAGTGATAGCATGCATAGAATTGATGAGATTAATTGGGATTGATAGCCAAATGATTGCAAAGGATAAAACATGAATACTATTGTACAAAGATTGTGTAGTGAGTCATAGTGCGTCGCTTGAGGACAAAAAACGAATTTAAGTTGAGGGTGTTGATATACCGTGGTTTCTATCATCATCCTCAAAAGTAACAAATCATTTCTTGGTTACCAGATCTTTCATAAATTTGGCATAACCGGGCATTTGTTCTAGAGCTTCTACCAAAGGGACATTGATAGAAAGCTGCTTCAACATTGTTATGAAGTGCCGGTATTTACCATCCTCGGTCTTTTTCACTAATCTCAGAGGGAAAGGTTGTGGTGGCCTAGACATGGGGATTACCTTCTTAGGTAATTCTGCCTCTTTTCCATTACCTTCCTCAGCTTCACCACTACCCTTCTCCACATTATAATTATTCTTTCTCACATTTACCTCAGCAAATGGCATCGGTGGGTCAATGGTTTGCTTACCACCCCGAGTAGTGATTGCCATACAGTGTGCATCATTCTTTGGATTTTGGACAGTGTTGCTAGGAAGAGTGCCCGATTGCCGTGTGTTCACTGTCACAGATAATTGGGCCATTTGCAACTCGATCTGCTTAATTGAAATTGCATGTGTATCAACTTTTTGCCCAATACTAGCTAAGTCACCCCTTAACTCTTTGATGTTCTCATCACTAGCATCGAATCTCCTCATCATTTTGTGCAACATATCCTCAACTCGTGCCATACTATCTCCACCATCCCTAGGAGTAACTTCACGATTTTGGGGAGGGACATAGGGTCCATTCCTATCATTTCTTTTACAGTAGTTAACCCTGTTGAAGTTGTTGTCGCGGTTACCATCTCGGACATAATGACCCTCACGGTTGTAATTACCATAGTTCCGACCTTGGTTCCCTTGACCTTGGCGCCAATTATCCTGATTTGCTCCTTGGGTACTTGGTCGGAAACCCCCCATATGTTCATTTACTGCATAGGAATCTTCCGCATAATAACACTCATCGATTGGAGGTGGTGGTTTAGCTAAGTAGTTGACTGCATTAATCTTTTCTGAACCCCCAGTGACATGTTTTAGTACCAACCCAAGCTCAGTTCTCATCTGAGCCATTTCTTCACGAATATCATATGTGGCTGGGTTGTGAGTGGACTGCACTGCAAAGTTGTTTCTACCTGTATCGGACTTCCTAGTACTCCAAGCTTTGTTGTTACGGGAGATTTTCTCTAATTTCTCAGCATAAGGTCATTCTCCATAAGATCCACCTGCTATAGTGTCCAACACCGCTTTATTGTTATCATCCTGTCCCCGATAGAAGTATTCCTTCAGTGACTCATCATCAATACGGTGATTTGGAACACTTCTCAAGAATGAGATGAATCTATCCCAAGAACTACTAACTGACTCTCCTGGTAGTGCCACAAAGTTGTTCACCCTGTCTTTGTGGTTTAATTTCTTGGAGACTGGATAGTAGCGTGCTAAGAAGACATCCCGTAGTTGGTTCCAAGTGAAGATGGAGTTGTATGGGAGCTCAGTGAACCACATAGCAGCCTCTCCCGTTAGTGAGAGAGGAAACACTCTGAGACCTATTACATCTAGATCAAAATCAGGTCTCCCCACACAACCTTTACACACTGCCCTTACCTTAGCTATATGGGCATGTGGATCCTCAGAAGGTAGCCCTGAAAACAAACCTCTGGCAGTGAGCATTTGCATCAGGCTACTAGTCACCACAAAAGTGTGGCCTGTGGGTAGAGGGGGCAAGACAAGTGGCCCATCCGAGTCTGCGATGTTATCATACCCTCTGTAGTATGCTTGGGGCCGTGGAACGAGATTTTGTCCCCTCTGTTGATGTTCACCCAGAGCATCGGGTAACATCTGACCATGAACATCCACTGTATGTGGGATGTTCTGGTTTGGATCCTCATTATTTATTCCCAAGTTTCGATTCATGTTGCGCAGTGTACGCTCTAACTCACGATCGTAGGGAAACAATGGTTCTCTTCCTCTCCGTGTATTTGGCATACAAGGAGGATAGTTCTGAAAGGAAATCAAAAACAATAAAACAAAGTAAAATCAAGAAAATATCAACTCAACTATAGTAATAAGTTCAAGTTAATCTAAAAGCTAAATTCCCCGGCAGCGGCGCCAAAATTTGATACGCTCAAACTTACTTCTCAAATGAGAAGTAAAGCGGTCGCGTCAAGTAAATAACCCAACTAGTGAGGTTGGGATCGTTCCCACGAGGAAAATAGTTTAGACTTAACTTTAACTTCTTATTACTATTGTTCGGTTGATGACTTCCTTAGAAAGTAAAAACGTAAAAAGGGGGGTTTGTATTTTCTAATGAGTAAAAATTACTAACGAACTTGACAGAGACACTTCACAGCTTTTAATTGTGGGTTTTAATCAATTAATCAAAGTAACTAGGGTTTACGTGTTCCCCACAGGTTCATAAATTGATAATTCTGACTATAATAATTCTTTCTTAGTATCTTGCATGCAAAGTGATAAGTTATGTATTTCTAAATCCTTGGTCCGGCATCTAGAAAATCTCACTCCACACCTTGGTCCGGCTACGTGTGTTGCTTTCCTAACCCTTATCTTTACCTCATATTAAGCATCGTATTCGATATTTGACTAAGTTATTACCTCGTACCAATCAATACTAGCCTATTAGATAGTATACACTAAATCTATGTTAATAATTCTTTTCCTATTATCTACCTCCTTGGTCCGGCAAGTAGCATTAAGGCGAGTTCTAACGTTGATCATCCGTTAAAAAGACTTCTAAGCGAAAGAATTATTAATACATGCAAGACACTATTCTAGAATTGTTATTTTAGCTAGAGTTTATCTCATTATTTGCCTATGGTTCCCACAACCCTAGTTATGGAGTTTAGTTACTCATAGCCATAAACACAATATTCAAATATGTTAAATCAGAATTCATGTACTTACTTCAATGAGAAAGAATAAAGTCCGAAAATTTGCTTGATTAATCACCAAAAATCACTTGTAAGAATCTCCAAAAATCAAACACTATTACACAAAGTCTAACAATATGATGTCTAATCTCACAGAGTCTAACCTCAAAAACGAGGTTTTTCGAACTATTTATAAAAAATAAAAACCTAATTAAACAAGGATTCTAATTACTGGAAATCTGGCAAAACGCGGCAAGGTCGACGGACCACGCGACGGACCGTCGTGGTCACAACGGACTGTCGTGGACTCCGTCGTCCCATACTTGGTAATTTCTTTTGCTGCTCTCTTATTCCCCTCGACGGCAAGTGTGACGGACCGTCATAGGCACGATGGTCCGTCGAGGGTCTTCATTTCAAAATACTTCAACTCTTGGAATCTGGATACTAGGATCACTTCTCTGATCTTCACGACGAACCTGCAGGACGGACCGTCATATCCATGACGAACCGTCACAAGCTTCGTAATCCCACACTTGGTCAGACTTCCCCATCTTCCTTCAGCAGCTGCACTACGCTGCCACCTACGGACCGTCACAGGTACGACGGACCGTCATAAGCTCTGTAGGTGGTCTCTTCTGCATTTTTTCGCTCAAAATCTCCGTATTCAGCTCTGGAATGATTTCCTGCAAAACAAAGAGAAACTTATATCAAAATTAGCACAAAAAGGATTTTGGACACACTAAACTTAAGGCAAAAGTATTAATTATACCGTGAAACCACGGTATATCATCGTCCGACCGTGTGTGCTACTGAAGGGCAATGATGGCATGACATGGACAACGTCCGCCAACCGTGTGTGCTGTATAAGGGTGAGATGTCATGCCATACCCGATGTAGTCTTACCATGTGTGTTTCCAAAGTTTAATGATGGCATCTAAAGGCCGACGTTGTCTAACAGTGTGTGATGCACAAGGGCGATGATGGCATGCCACGCCCGACATATTTTGTCCTTGTGTGCAGTCACAGAGCGATGATGGCATGCGTCGTCTGACCGTGTGTGTCATCCAAAGACGATGATGGCTTAACATGCCCGACGTGGTTCGACTGATGTGTTGCCCAAGGGCCATATGGGCATGCCACGCCTGACGTCGTCCGACTGGTGTGTTGCCCAAAGGCCATATTGGCATGCAACGCCTGACATCGTCCGACCGTGTATGCTATTTAAGAGAGATGATGTCATTCCATGCCCGACGTCATCTGATCGTGTATGTTATCCAAGGGCGATGATGGGATGCCATGCCCGACATCGTCCGTCCGTGTGTGCTTCCCAAGGCAATGATGGCATATATCGCCTGACGTCGTCCGACCGTGTTTGTTGCACAAGGTTGATGATGGCATGCCACGCCCGACACATCCATCCACGTGTGCAGTCCAAAAGAGATGATGGGATGCCACGGTCGACGTCGTCCGATCGTGTGTGTTTACCAAGGGCCATGCCACACCCGACCTAGTACGACCGTGTAAATTGTCTAAGGGCAATGATGGAATCTATGGCCCGATGTTGTCCGACCGTGTGTGCTGCATAAGGGTGATGATGGCATGCCACACTCGTCGTTATTCATCCGTATGTGTGCTGTCCATGGGCAATGATGGCATTTCCATGGCTGACGTCGTCTGAATTTTTGTTTTTGCCAAAGGCCATGATGGCATGCCACGCCCGACGTAGTCCGACCATGTATGCTATCCAAGGGCGATGATGGCATGCCACGCCAAACATCATCCCACCATGTGTGTTGTCCAAGGGCAAATATCGCAAGCCAATACTAACGTCGTCCGACAGCGTGTGTTGCCCAATGGAGATGATGGCATGCAACGCCCGACCTCATCCAACCGTGTGTGGTGCCCAAGGTCCATGCAAGCATTCCACACCTGACGTTGTCTGATCGTGTGTTATGTCCAAGGCCGATGATAACATTCCACGCCCGACGTTGTCTGATTGTGTACGCTTTCCAAGGGCGATGATAGCATGCCAAGCCCGACGTCGTCCGACCATGTGTGCATTCCAAGGGCGATGATGGCATTGCCTAGGTCTACATTGTCCTATCGTGTGTGCTGCCCATGGGCCATGATGGCATGCCACGCCCGATGTAGTCCGATTGTGTGTGCTGTCCAAGGGCAAAGATGGCATGCTACGATCGACCTTGTCCGACCGTGTGTGCTACCCAAGGGAAATGATGGCATCTAATACCCGACATTGTCCGACCGTATGTGCTGCCCAAGGGCGATGATGGTATGCCAAGCTTGATGTAATCCAAGGGCCATGCGGGCATGCCACGCCCTACGTTGTCCGATCGTGTATGTTGTCCAAAGGTGATGATAAGATGCCACGTCCTACGTCGTCCGACCGTGTTTGCTGTCCTAGGGAAATAATTGCATGCCACGCCCGATGTGTCCGACCATTTTTGCAGCCCAAGGGCAATGCGGGCATGCCACACGCTACGTGGTCCGATTGTGTGTGCTGTCCGAGGGTGATTTTATCATGCCATGCCAAACGTCGCCCAATCGTGTATGCTTTCAAAGGGTAATGAAGGAATGCCACGCCCGATATCGTTGAACCGTTTGTGCTACACAAGGGCGATAATGGCATGTCACGCCCGACGTTGTCCGATCTGTGTGCTGTTGTGCAAGGGCGATAATGTCATGCCACACTTGACGTCATGCGACCGTGTGTCCTGCCCAAGGGCCTTATGGTCATGCCACGCCCGATGTCGTCCAACTGTATGCGCAGTCCAAGGGCGATAATGGCATGACACGCCCGACGTAGTCCGACTCTGTATGCTGTCCAAGGGCGAGATGGCATGCCATACCCAATGTACTCTTACAATTTGTGCAGCACAAGGCGGTGTTGGAATGCCATGCTCAATTTCGTCCATCCTTGTGTGCAATCCAAAGGCGATGAGGGCATGTCATGTCGATGTCGTCCAACCGTATATGCTATCTAAAGGCGATGATGGGATTTGATGCCCGACGTGGTCAGACAGGTGTTTTTCCCAAGGTCCATGGTGGCATGCCACGCCTGACGTTGTCCGACCGAGAATGTTGTGCAAGGTTAATGAAGGCATTCCACGACCGAGCATGTTGTGCAAGGGTAATGTTGTCCAATCTTGTGTGCTGTGCAAGGGCGATAAGGGCCTTATGGTCATGCCACGCCCGATGTCGTCCAACTGTATGCGCAGTCCAAGGGCGATAATGTCATGACACGCCCGACGTAGTCCGACACTGTATGCTGTCCAAGGGCGAGATGGCATACCACACCTGACGTCGTCCGACCGAGCATGTTGTACAAGGGTAATGATGGCATTCCACGCCCGACATCGTCCTACCATGTGTGTTGTCTAAAGGCGAAGATAGCATGTCAAGCCCGGGGTCGTCCGACTGCGTGTGCTGCCTAATTGCGATAATGGCATGCAACCTCTGACGTCATCCAACCGTGTGTGATGCCCAAAGGTCCATGCGAGCATACCACGCCCGATATTGTCTGATCGTGTGTTCTGTCCCAGGGCGATGATAACATGCCACGCCCGACGTCATCTTACCGTGTATGCTGTGAAAGGGAGATGCGGGCATGCCACGTCCGACGTCGTCTGATCGTGTGTGCATTTAAACGGTGATGATGGAATTTCCATGGCCGACTTTGTTCTACTATGTGTGCATGTCAAGGGCGATGATGGCATGCCACGACCGACATCGTCCGACTGTGTATGCTGGACAAGGGTAATGATGCTATGCCACACCCGACGTCGTCCGACTGTGTGTGCTCCCCAAGGGTGATAATGGCATGTTATGCCCGAAGTCCTCCGACCGTGTGTGCATCCGAAGGGCCATGGAGGCATGCCTCGCACGACGTCGTCTGATCGTGTTTTCTTCAAGGACGATGATAACATGCCATGCCTGACGTCGTCCGATTGATTGTGCTTCCCAATGGCCATGATGTCATGCCACACCTGATGTAGTTCGATCGTGTGTGCTATTCAAGTGCGCAGATGGCATTGCCACGACCGACATCGTCTGACCGTGTGTGCTGACAATGGGCGATTATATCATGCCACGCCCGACGTTGTCCGACCGTGTGTGCTTTCTAAGGGCGATGATGGCATGCCACGCCCGACATCGTCCGACCGTGTATGCTGTCCAAGGGCAATAATGGCATGCCACACCCGACATCCTCCGACCGTGTATGCTCCCCAAGGGTGATAATGGCATGCCACGCCCAAAGTCATCCGACCGTGTGTGCTGCCCAAGGGCCATAGAGGCATGCCTTGCACGACAACGTCTGATCGTGTGTTTTCTTCAAAGGCGATGATAACATGCCATGACCGACGTCGTTCGATCATGTATGCTTTCTAAGGGCGATGATGGCATGTCACGCTAGACGTCGTGCGACCATGTTTGCATTCCAAGGGCGTTGATGACAATGCCACGGCCGACGTCGTGCAATCGATTGTGCTTCCCAAGGGCCATGATTTCATGCCACACCCGACGTAGTTTGATCGTGTGTGCTGTCCAAGGGAGATGATAGCATTGCCACAACTGACGTTATCTGACCGTGTGTGCTGAAAATGGGCGATTATAACATGCCACGCCAGATGTAATCCGACCGTGTGCGCTGTAAAAGGGCGATGATGGCATGCCATGCTTGACGTCGTCCGACCGTATGTGCTGTTCAAGGCCATTCTTTAAAACAAAGCCTAGCGTCGTCCGACCGTGTGTGCTATCCAGGGGCGATGATGGTATGCCACATCCGATGTCGTTCATCCATGTGTGCAGTTTAAGAGCGATGATGACATGCTACGCTAGACATCATCCGACCTTGTGTGTTAGATAAGGGCCATCATGGCATGCCACAACCGACGTAGTCCTATCGTGTATGATGTACAAGGGCGACGATGGCATGCCACGCTAGACATTATCCCACCTTGTGTGTTGTCCAAGGGCAAAGATGGCATGTCAAGCCCGAAGTCGTCCGACCGTATGTGCTGTTCAAGGCCATTCTTTAAAGCAAAGCCTAGCGTCGTCCGACCGTGTGTGCTATCCAAGGGCGATGATGGCATGTCACGCGTGATGTCATTGTTCCATCTGTGCAGTCCAAGAGCAATGATGACGTGCTACGCTAGACATCGTTTGACCTTGTGTGTTTGATAGGGTCCATGATGGTATGCTACGTCCGACGTAGTCCGAATGTTTATGTTGTACAAGGGCGATGATGGCATGCAACGCTAGACATTATCCCACCTTGTGTGTTGTCCAAGGGCAAAGATGGCATGTCAAGACCGACGTCGTCCGATCGCGTGTGCTTCCCAATGGCGATGATGGCATGCAATGCCAGACATAATCCGACCATGTGTGATGCCCAAGGTCCATTCGGGATGCCACGCCCGACGTTGTCTGATCGTGTTTTCTATACAATGGCGATGATAACATGCCACACCTGAAGTTATCTGATCGTGTATGCTTTCCAAGGGCGATGATGGCATGCCAAGCCCGACGTTGTTCGATCGTGTGGTCATTCAAAGGGCAATGATGGCATTGCCACACCGACGTTGTCAAACTGTGTGTGCTACCCAAGGGCCATAATGGCATGCCACGCCCGATGTAGTCCGGTCGTGTGTGCTGACGAAGGGTGATGATGGCATGCCACGGTCGATGTCATCTGATCATGTGTGTTGTTCAAGGGTAATGATGGAATCTAAAGCCGAACACCGTCCGACCGTTTGTGCTTCCATATGGCGATGATGGCATGCCACAACAGACGTAATGTAAGGGCCATGCGGGCATGCCACGCCCTACGTGGTCTGATCGTGTGTGCTGTCTAAGGGTTATTATAAGATTCCACGCCCAACGTCATGCGATCGTGTATGCTTTCCATTGGCGATGATTGCATGCCACGCCCGAAGTCGTCTGACCGTGTATGCTGCGCAAGGGCGATAATGGCATGCCACGCCCGACGTGTCCAAGGGCGATGATGGTAAGCCACGCCCGATGTTGATCGACCATGTGTATGTTATCGAAGGGTGATGATGGCATGACATGCCCTACGTTGTCCGACTGTGTGTTCATTCCAAAGGCGATGATGGCATGCCACTCCCGACATCGTCGGACCGTGTATGCTCTCCAAGGGCGATGATTACGTGCAAAACCTGACAAAGTCTGATCGTGTGTGCTATCCAAGGGCGATGATGACATGCCACGCTTAACGTCGTCTGACTCTGTGTGCAGTCCAAGGGCAAGATAGCATGCCACACCCGACGTAGTCCGACCGTGTGTGCTTCCCAAGGCCGATAATGGCATGCCACCCCCGACGTGTCCGACCGTGTGTGCAGCCCAAGGGCCATGCGGGCATGCCACGCCTTACGTGGTGTTATTGTGTGTGCTGTCCAAGGGTGATGATTCCATACCACGCCAAATGTTGTTCGATCGTGTATGCTTTCCAAGGGTGATAATGGCATGCCACACCCAACATTGTCTGACCGTGTGTGCTGCACAAGGGTAATGATGGCATGCCACACACGATGTCATCCGACAATGTATGTTCTCCAAGGGCGATGATGGCATGACACGCCCGACGTTGTCCGACCATGTGTGCTGCCCAAGGGTGATAATGGCATGCCACGCCCAACGTCATCCGACAGTGTGTTCTGCCCAAGGGCCATGCAGGCATGCCATGCCCGACGTCGTTGATCGTTTGTGCTCTTTCAAGCGATGATAATATGCCATGCCCGATGTCGTCCGATCATCTATGATTTCCAAGGGCGATGATGGCATGTCACGCCCAATGTCATCCGATCGTCTGTGCATTTTAAGGGCATTGATGACATTGCCATGGCCGACGTCGTCCGATCAATTGTGTTGCCCAAGTGCCATGATATCATGCAACACCCGATGTAGTTTGATTGTGTGTGTTGTCTAAGGGCGATGATGGCATTGCCATGGCCGACGTCGTTTGACCGTGTGTGCTTACCATGGGCGATTACAACATGCCACGCCTGACGTGGTACAATCATCTTTGCTGTCCAAAGGCAATGATGGCATGTCTCTCCCGACTTTGTGTGACCGTGTGTGCTTGTCAATGCGATGATGGCATGGCACGCCCGACATCGTCTGACCGTGTATGCTGTCCAAGGGCGATGATGGCATTCCATGCCCAACCTTGTTCGACCCTGTGTATGCTGTCCAATTACGATGATGGCATGCCATGCCTAACATCATCTGATCGTTTTTCATTCCAAGGGCGATGATGGCATGCCACGCCCGACGTAGTCCAACCTTGTATGTTGTCCAAAGGCGATGATGGCATGCCACGCTCGATGTTTTTCGACCGTGTATGTTGTCCAAGGGCGATGATGGCATGCCACGCCCGACGTCGTCCGACCGTGTGTGCTACTGAAGGGCAATGATGGCATGACACAGACAACGTCGTCAAACCGTGTGTGCTGTCTAAGGGTGAGATGTCATGCCATACCCGATATAGTCTTACCATGTGTGTTTCCAAGTTTAATGATGGCATCTAATGGTTGAATTTTTCTAACAGTGTGTGATGCACAAGGGCGATGATGGCATGCCACGCCCGACATATTTTGTCCTTGTGCAGTCACAGAGCGATGATGGCATGCGTCGTCCGACCGTGTGTGTCATCCAAAGGCGATGATGGCTTAACATGCCCGATGTGGTCCGACTGGTGTGTTGCCCAAGGGCCATATGGGCATGCCACGCCCGACGTCGTCTGACTGTCGTGTTGCCCAAGGGCCATATGGGCATGCCACGCCCGACGTCGTCCGATCGTGTATGCTATTTAAGAGAGATGATGTCATTCCATGCCCGACGTCGTCCGATCGTGTATGTTATCCAAGGGCAATGATGGGATGCCATGCCCGACATCGTCCGTCCGTGTGGGCTTCCCAAGGGCAATGATGGCATCTATCGTCCGACCGTGTATACTACCCAAGGGTGATTATAGAATGCCACGCTCGAAGTCGTCTGACCATGTGTGCAGTCCAACAGCGATGATGGCCTACCACGCGGGATGTCGTTCGACCGTGTGTGTTGTCCAATGGCGATGATGGTAAGCCACGCCCGATGTTGTTCGACCATGTGTATGTTATTGAGGGTGCTGATGGCATACCATGCCCTACGTTGTCCGACCGTGTGTTCATTCCAAAGGCGATGATGGCATGCCACGCCCGACATCGTCGGACCGTGTATGCTCTCCAAGGGTGATGATTACGTGCAACACCTGACAAAGTCCGATCGTGTGTGCTATCCAAGGGCGATGATGACATGCCACGCTTAACCTCGTCTGACGTAGTCCAATCGTGTGTGCTTCCCCAGGCCGATAATTGGATGACAGCCCCGACGTGTCTGACCGTGTGTGCAGCCCAAGGGCCATGCGGGCATGCCACGCCTTACGTGGTCTTACTGTGTGTGCTGTCCAAGGGTGATGATTCCACACCACGCAAAATGTTGTTCGATCGTGTATGCTTTCCAAGGGTGATAATGGCATGCCACGCCCAACATTGTCCGACTGTGTGTGCTGCAAAAGAGCAATGATGGTATGCCACGCTCGACGTCATCCGACAATGTATGTTGTCCAAGGGCGATGATGGCATGACACGCCCGACGTTGTCTGACCATGTGTGCTGCCCAAGGGTGATAATGGCATGCCACGCCCGACGTCATCCGACCGTGTGTTCTACCCAAGGGCCATGCAGGCATGCCATGCCCGACGTCGTTGATCGTTTGTGCTCTTTAAGGCAATGATAATATGCCATGCCCAACGTCGTCCGATCGTCTATGCTTTCCAAGGGCGATGATGGCATGTCACGCCCAATGTCATCCGATCGTCTGTGCGTTTTAAGGGCATTGATGACATTGCCATGGCCAACGTCGTTCGATCAATTGTGCTACCCAAGTGCCATGATATCATGCTACACCCGATGTAGTTCGATCGTGTGTGTTGTCTAAGGGCGATGATGGCATTGCCATGGACGACGTCGTCTGACCGTGTGTCCTAACCATGGGCGTTTGTAACATACCACGCCTGACGTGGTACGATCATCTGTGCTGTCCAAAGGCAATGATGGCATGTCTCGCCCGACTTTGTGTGACCGTCTGTGCTTCCCAATGGCGATGATGGCATGGCACGCCCGACATCGTCGGACCGTGTATGCTGTCCAAGGGCGATGATGGCATGCCATGCCCAACCTTGTTCAACCCTGTGTATGTTGTCCAATT
>JAKWJD010000203.1:0-25276 GCA_027705065.1 Solanum peruvianum
TACACAATATGGGTATAGTAGAACGGTTGGTGTTTAGTTTGTGACTTATCAGTTCCAGGGAAACACAAAAATGTGGTGGCGGTCACATGTAGAGTGTCAACCAACAGAGGCACCACCTATGACTTGAGCCTCATTCTCTAGCTTGTTTATGGAGAAGTATATCCCCCAAACTTTGAGGGATAGGAAAAGAGATGAGTTCTTGAGCCTAGAGCAAGGTAGGATGTCGGTTACTGCTTATGAGGCTAGGTTTTGCGCACTATCCAGATATGCCACCCAACTTTGTTTTAGTCCACAAGAGCGGATTCGCCGTTTTGTGAAGGGTTGAGGTCTGAGTTGCGGATTTCAGCCTTACAGGTAGCGGCTACAGCGAAATCCTTTCAGGAAGTGGTAGACTTCGTAATAGAGGTGGAAGGAGTAAAGCCAGATGACTTCACTATGGGTCGACATCAAAAAGGTTTCGAAAGGGAGGTGAGTTAATGGTTCTTATTCTAGAGGACAGGGTTCCGGAGTTACTCAGTCCGACCAATTAGTCTTCACTACAAACAGTAGTTGGGGGTCCACCTCATACCGGTCAACACTTCTCTGAGAGGCCGATGATTGAATCTAGAGAATGTTATGGATGTTGGGAGACTGGACACATTAAGATGTATTGTCCAAAATAGAGTTACAGACCTCCAATGGTTAGAGGTAGAGGTGGTTATGGAAGAGGCCGTCATTCTGGAGGACGCAGTGGTCGAGGTAATGGTGGTCACCAAAACGGCCGAGGTAATGGGAAAACTGGAGCCACTACATCACAACATGGTAGGGCCAACAGGCAAACAAACGAAAGGGCCCATTGTTATGCTTTCCCTGGGAGATCAGAGGCGGAGACATCTGATGCTGTTATCACAGGTAATCTTCTTGTATGTGATTGCATGGCTTCTGTATTGTTTGATCCTGGATCCACATTTTCTTATGTATCTTCCTCATTTGCTAATGGTCTAAATTTACATTGTGAATTACTTGATATGCCTATTCGTGTTTCTACTCCGGTGGGTGAGTCTGTGATAGTTGAAAAGGTATATAGGTCTTGTTTGGTAATTTTTGTGTGGAGCAACACTTACGTAGATTTGCTCATCTTAGAAATGGTTGACTTTGTTGTAATTTTGGGTATGACTTGGCTTTTTCCGAATTTTGCAATCTTGGATTGTAATGCTAAAGCTGTGACGTTAGCCAAGCCTGAGACAGATCCGTTGTGTGGGAGGGTTACTACAAATCCAATCTGGTTCGTATCGTCTCCTTTCTTCGTGCTAAGAGAATGGTTAGTAAGGGTTGCTTAGCTTTCTTGGCACACCTCAGGGATGATACTACCCAAGTACCTTCGATTGAGTCGGTTTCGGTAGTCCGTCAGTTTTTGGATGTGTTCCCTGTAGATATTCCTGGTATGCCACCGGATAGGGATATTGACTTCTGCATCGATCTTGAACCGGGCACTCGCCCCATTTCTATACCCCCTTATAGAATGGCTCCCGCGGAGTTAAGAGAGGTAAAGGCCCAACTTCAAGAGTTTTTGAGCAAAGGCTTCATTAGACCAAGTGCATCTCCTTGGGGTGCCCCGGTGTTATTTGTGAAGAAGAAGGATGGGAGATTTCGGATGTGCATAGACTATAGACAACTGAATAAGGTAACTATTAAGAACAACTATCCCCTTCCCCGCATTGATGACTTGTTCGATCAGTTACAAGGTGCTTGTGTCTTCTCTAAGATTGACTTGAGATCCGGTTATCATCAATTGAAAATACTGGCAACGGATGTGCCAAAGACTGCCTTTCGAACCAGGTATGGGCATTACGAATTTGTAGTGATGTCTTTTGGTCTTACGAATGCCCCTGCTGCGTTCATGAGCTTCATGACCGGGATTTTTAAGTAATATCTGGATCTCTTTGTGATCGTATTTATTGATGATATACTGATATACTCTAAAAGTAAGAAGGGACATGAGGAGCATTTGAGAATTGTATTGGAAATGTTGAGGGAGAAAAAGCTTTATGACAAGTTCTCTAAGTGTGAGTTTTGGCTAGATGTAGTGTCCTTCTTGGGGCATGTAGTTTCTAAGGATGGAGTGATGGTAGATCCTTC
Organism: Solanum peruvianum; assembly: GCA_027705065.1. Lineage (NCBI taxonomy): Eukaryota > Viridiplantae > Streptophyta > Magnoliopsida > Solanales > Solanaceae > Solanum > Solanum peruvianum. Next base: position 2,119 of record JAKWJD010000203.1, read on the forward strand.
TAAGATTGAGACGGTGAAGAATTGGGTAAGACCTACTAATGTGTAAGAAATAAGGAGATTTGTTGGTTTAGCTAGCTACTACCGCCGATTTGTCAAGGGGTTCTCTTCTATTGCTTCCCAATTGACGAACTTGACTAAGAAGAATGTTCCATTTGTATGGTCGGACGAGTGTGAAGAAAGATTTCAGAAGCTCAAGACTTTGTTGACTACCGCACCTATCCTTACCTTGCTAGTAGAGGGTAAGAACTTCATTGGTTATTGTGATGCATCCTATTCAGGTTTGGGTGCAGTGCTAATGCAAGAGAAGAAACGTAATTCCTTATGCTTCAAGGAAATTAAAGGCGCATGAACGTAACTATCCGACCCATGATTTGGAGTTGGCCGCGGTAGTATTTGCATTAAAGCAATGGAGGCACAATTTATATGGGGTTAAATGTGAGGTCTATATGGATCATCGTAGCCTACAGTATGTGTTTACTCAGAAGGATTTGAACTTGAGACAGAGGATATGGATGGAACTACTGAAGGACTACGATATCACAATTTTGTATCATCCGGGAAAAGCGAATGTTGTGGCAGATGCTTTAAGTAGAAAGGCGGGAAGCATGGGAAGTCTAGCTCACTTGCAAGTTTCTAGACGCCCATTGGCTAGAGAAGTTCAGATTGTGGCTAATGGCCTTATGAGGTTAGAGGTAAATGAGAAGGGAGGATTTTTGGCTTGTGTGGAGGTAAGATCTTCCTTCCTTGACAAGATTAAGGGAAAGCAGTTTAATGATCAAAAATTGATCCGGATTCGAGATAAAGTATTTCAAGGAGAGGCTAAAGAAGCAACAATCGATGAGGAAGGTGTTTTGAGGATTAAAAGAAGGGTGTGTGTACCCCGCGTCGATGATTTGATCAACACTATTCTGACAAAGGCTCATAGTTAAAGGTATTCTATACACCCTGGTGCAACAAAGATGTATCGTGACCTAAAACAACACTTTTGGTTGAGTAGAATGAAGCGTGATATTGTTGATTTTATTGCCAAGTGTCCAAACTGTCAACAAGTAAAGTATGAACACCAGATGCCCGGAGGAACACTTCAGAGAATGCCCATTTCTGAATGGAAGTGGGAGAGAATTGTAATGGATTTTGTGGTTGGTCTTCCATGGACAATGGGTAAGTATGACTCTATTTGGGTGATTGTTGATAGGTTTACTAAGTCTTCTCATTTCATTCCGGCCAAGGTGACTTACAATGCAGAGAAGTTAGCTAAAATCTATATCTCAGAATCGTTCGATTGCATGGAGTTCCACTCTCCATTATATCAGATAGGGTACGCAGTTTACTTCTAAGTTTGGAAAACACTGCATGCGGATCGGGTACTAGGTTGGACCTTAGTACAGCGTTCCATCCTCAGACCGATGGTCAGTCTGAGCGAACGACGATTCAGTGTGTGGAGGATATGCTTCGTGCATGTGTGATAGAATTTTGTGGTTCATTGGATAACTTCTTACCCTTAGCGGAGTTTTCATACAATAATAGTTATCACTCAAGTATTGACATGGCCCCATTTGAAGCACTGTATAGTAGGAGATGTAGGTCTCCCATTGGGTGGGTTGATGCATTTGAGGTTAGACCTTGGGGGGTACCGACTTTTTGATGGATTCTTTAGAGAAAGTGAAATCTATTCAAGAAAATCTTTTTAGCGGGCAAAGTAGGCAAAAAGAATATGCAGATCGAAAGGTTAGAGACTTAGAGTTCATGAGGGTGAACAAGTCTTGTTGAAGGTTTCGCCCATGAAAGGGGTGATGCGGTTTGGTAAAAGAGGTAAACTAAGCCCAAGGAATATTAATCCCTTTGAAGTATTTAAGTGAGTAGGGGAGGTGGCTTACGAATTAGCCTTGCCTCCAGGGCTGTCCGGAGTGCATCCGGTATTTCATGTGTCTATGTTGAAAAGATACCATGGGGATGGAAACTACATCATTCGATGGGATTCGGTTTTGCTTGATGAAAATTATCTTATGAGGAGGAACATGTCGCTATTTTATATAGAGAAGTCCGCAAGTTGAGGTCGAGGGAGATTGTATCCATCAAAGTTCAATAGAAGAATCGACCGTCGAAGAGGCCACTTGGAGAAGGAGGCTGATATGCGAGAAAAGATACCACACCTGTTTAAAGATTCAGGTACTCCTCTCGCCCTTGTTTTCCTTCCTGTGATCGTTCGAGGACGAACGATGGGTAAATTGGTATCTATTGTACCAACCTTTTTAGTCGTTTTGAGCAGCAGATTTTTTTTCTTGAAAACTGGCTGAGACGACGGACCCCACGACGGACCGTCATGGGCACGACGGACCGTCGCAGGGTCTCGTTTCAAAACACTTAGAAATTCTGAAATTGGGTACTGAAATCGATTGTCTGAACTTCGTGACGGAATGGCAGGACGGACCGTCACAGTCGTGACGAACCGTCATAGATTCTTTAGTAGAAATTGAGTCTCTGAACTTTGCGACGACCTGCAGGACGGACCGTCGCAGGCACGACGGGCCGTCACAGCTTGCGTAATCCCAGTCTTGGTCGGATTTATTTAAATGTTTTAAGGGACGTTTTTGGACTATTCCTAATATAATTATAAATTTCGTGGGTTAATATTAATAACTCAATTTCTTGGGGGTTAAAAGAGGTAACCTTGAGTTAATTAGTGGGTATTATTGTCATCTTTTATACTTAATTATATGCTAATTAGGGTAAAAGAAAGAGGGTTTTGAATAAGAAAAATAGAAAGAATAAGAAGAGAGAGAGAGGATCGATCAAGAAGGGGAAAAACACAAAGCTTTGGGGAATTTGCTTGCTTGATAACTAATCTTCGATGGAGGTAGGTTATGGTTTTTACGATATTCGTAGTAAACTCTTAATAGCGAATGATATGTATTGATAGTATCGTAAACCCTGCTATGTGCTTAATTGTATGCTTGCATGAATGTGATTATGTAATTGTGAATAAATAAGCATGATGAAGCTATTGAATCCCAAATCTTGAAAAGAAACCCTAATATACTTTTTTTAATGATGATGCCTTAGTATAAAAGAAGGCTTGATGAACGAAAGTGGTGAGATTAGGGGATCGGGTGCCACGTTCCGGTAGCAGGATAGAAATAGAGGATTGGGTGCCACGTTCCGGTACCAGGATAGAATGAGGATCGGAGTGTCACGTTCCGACACCAGGATAGTATATGGATCAGGTGCCACGTTCCGGTACCAGGATAGAAATAGATGATCGGGTGCCACGTTCCGGTACCAGATAGAATGAGGATCGGAGTGTCACGTTCCGACAACAAGATAGTATATGGATCGGGTTCCACGTTCGGTACCAGGATAGAATGAGGATCGGAGTGTCACGTTCCGACACCAGGATAGTATATGGATCGGGTGCCACGTTCCGGTACCAGGATAGTATATGAGGATTGGAGTGCCACGTTTCGGCACCAGGATAGTATATGGAGCGGAGTGTCACGTATCGACACGAGGGGAATAAAGATAATGAATCTTGAAAGATGTTAATGTACTCAATCTAATGAACCTAATTCCCAAATGAGTATGATGGGGAGCGTGATTCCTCATTGATGTGCTTGGTGTTATGACCAAGAGTTATGATAATGGTAAATGTTGCAGGGTGAGTATTGTAGTGGGTTTATAATTAACTTGATATATATTGTCTTCTATTTTGATTTGGCGATGATATCTACTCAGTACTTGTGTTTGTACTGACCCCCTACTTTTATGTTTTCTTCATTGTTTTTTGTGGAGTGCAGCAAATGTGTCGTCGTCTTCAACTCAACTGCAATTCTAGCCAGTCTTCGTCACACCGGATCTTCAGGGTGAGCTAATGCTTCTAGCTTGGACTGATTTTCTTCCTCATTTCTTGATGCCTTGAAGTTCCGGCATGGACTTGCTTTTACTTGTTTTAGCTTCTTAGAATACTCTTAGTTTAGTAATTTGATCATAAATGTTCTTGTGGTGATGACTTCCAGATTTTGGGGAATAATAGATGTTGAATTTTAGAAGTTATTGAATTGGTTTTTTATTTATGAGTTTAAGTCTTCCGCATTATTTTCTGTTGATATTACATTGAAATGTTAAGGTTTATATTGGTTGGTTCGCTCACATAGGAGGGTAAGTGTGGGTGCCAGTCGCGGCTCGGTTTTGGGTAGTGACATAGGAATAGATTTTTAGGTTAAAACGTGTATAATTTATACTAATATGTGAACTTGGAGTTATAAATGTGTATAAGTATTATGGTTCAATCATTGGACAATGATTAGTCCAAATCAATGGACAATGATTTCTCCAAGATTAGGATTCTTAATAGTGGAACGATAAATATGAATTGGAACATTGAAAATAAGTGGTTTCAGCAGATAGTTTTGTAGTCCGCCATTGATGTGTTGGGCAGTTAGTTTCGGCTTTATTTTTTTTCATTTGATTATCATATTAGGATTCAAGTTTTGATATATTGAGATATGTATTAAATAGTGGGTGCATTATGATATATAAAAATCTTTATAATTTTGTTATTCGGAGAATTAAGATTTAACCCTAAACTTGAAATTCGGAAAATATGAGATTTCATCAATTGGTTGGAATAAAGATTTAGAAATTTTATTATAAATTTGGATGAGTTTTCGGTCTAAGCTAGAGATATAGCAATATTAATGTTTTTAGTTTCGAAATCATATCGTGGTTATTTATTTGAATAGATTTTATTGGTTTGGAAGTCAACAAAAAGAGGAAGGCTCAAGTTTTGGAGTCATTGTTCGACTATTTGAGGCAAGTGGATTTCTAAACTCTTGTTAAGTGTATGAAATGCGTGTATGTCCTTGTGGTATATGTTGGGAGTAACGGGATTGGTGATGGGTTGACTTGTCAACATTGATTAATTCTAATGATGAAAAGAATGGGGATAACAAAAAGGCAATGTGATTAATTTATATGTGTGTTATGTTGAGAAAGAGTTGAAGGCTTGTTGAATCATTGTTGATGTAACTTCATGTTTGTGTGGTTGTGAACTGTGCGATGTTATGAAAATGGTCATCTTCTCATTATTTGTGTGAACTTTTCATCTGCATTATTCTGAGGCATTGGTTGTGACAAGTATTATGTGCATTGAGAAAGAATGGGTACTTCAGAGGATGCACCATTTCGAGGGACGTATCGCGCGCCGCAATGGATACTATATTTCGAGGGACGTATCGCGCGCCGCGATGGTTACTATTATCGAGGGTCGTGTCGTGCGCCACGACAGATGCATGAATAGATATGTCCCCCATGGGTCCCGGACTGAGAGACAGCGGGTGTGTATCACTAGGTCAGACATGCATCATTATACTTGACATTGCATTCCATTGCATTGCACATGCTTATCATTAATGAACTTGATATTGTGTTTTGTTGATCTTCTGAATGCCTTTTTGTGGAACTTGTGATTGATGAATACTGAGCTTGTTCTTGAGGATATAAAATTTGTTAATGTGTTGTTGTTGAGGATATGTAATTTGGCAAGGTATTGTTGTTAAGGATATGTAATTTGCCAAAGTATTGTTGTTGAGGATATGTAATTTACCAAAGTGTTGTTATTGAGGATATGTAATTTGTCCAAGTGTAGTTGTTGAGGATATGTAATCTGTCTAAGTGTTGTTGTTGAGCTACGTGCTATGTAAGTTGTGAGCTCTTAGGTTGGGTTGATTTTTCTGCAGGTTGTAGTGTTGGAGGGTCGGTTGGGGGTGGTAGGAGTACCCGTATATCATCCCCTTATCTTGTGTTTAGGGGTTTACTTGCTGAGTACCGTGTGGTTTGGTACTCACCCCTTACTACTACAAATTTTTTTGTAGGTTATGAGCCTGGATTTTTGTTGTACTTGTCATTCTCTTCTTTTCCGAAGCTTCTTGGAGATTTTTGAGGTAGCTGTTTCCATCTCAGCAAACTTTCTTCTCCATAATTATGATCTTGTTCGATTCTAGAAACAAGTTCATTTGAGACTTGAGTTTATCTTTTGAATCAATTGTAATACATTAGAGGCTTGTACACTTGACAACCAGGTTTTTGGGTATAATGTAAGTCGATAGTAAATTTTCCGCATTTTATTGTAATAAGTTGAGTTTTAGGCTGACTTGTCTTGGTGGGATAAGACAAGTGTCATCACGTCTATTTTTGGGTCGTGACAAAATGGTATCAGAGCCCAGGTTCATAGGTATCACGTGTGTACAAGTCGAGTCTCAATAAAGTCTCGATGATCGGTATGGAGACGTCTGCACCTATCTTCAAGAGGCTGTAGTGACTTTTAGGAAATATCTTCACTTCTTGGATCTCTATTGTGTGTACTTGGTCCCATTTTTATTCTTATCGCTTCACTCCATTCGCTCTCATTTATGTGATGACTCGTGCGTAGTTCCTTTTGTGAATCATTGGCATGTCGTGTATTGGTTTGACGTTAGATCTGGTAATAAGGTGAAAACAATATACTTATGGAACGAATGCGTGATCATATTTGAAAGAGATGAGTAAGGTTAGTTATCATTGTAAATTAATAATAATAAATATAGTACTTATCTAGTATAAGCAAAAATGGAGTGGTTCTACGATTAAAGTTAAATGTTTGAAGAATTAACTAGATAATAAATAGCGTAACCTTGAAAAATACAATTGATATAGTTGTCACACCATTAATGAGTTACTCTGCAAATGAGTTTCCACCAATTCAGGTCAAAATCCCCTCTGTGGTTTCACAGATTGAGTGTATACCAAAGAAGGTCAGGATACGACTATTGCAATGGTACTGCTGGGTACTTGGTTAGAATTATGGAGTGTGTTACTTTTGATATTGACCTTGCTTACGAAAGAATACATATAGCTTGGGTTAGATACAAAACTAATCTGGTAATATTTTACAACTATTTGATGGATAAAGTGTGTGACCTATTTGGAAATGATCTTCTTAATAGATATGATATGTTTTAGTGGTGGATCTTTGGTATGATATTAATATGTTCAGGTTGTGAAATGTATTTTGTGGATTGTAAATGAGTGTTGATTTCATCTTAAATTCCATGGATGATAAACTTATAAGTAAAGGAAGTGTCAAAAAGTATACTTGTGTGAATGTAATTGAGAATTTTAGTAAGAAAGTGCCTATAAATCGAATAAGTACCTTGGATGGTTGGCATAGCTAGGTTTGGATTGTCATGTTAATGGCGCGACTAAATTCGTAGTGAGGGAAATGACGAACTAAGCATGATGATTATAAGATTTTATGACGCATTATGATTGAAATACAACTATATGATACGGGTGTTGGTTAAAATAATTTTTTTATGGTATGATGAATTTTGAGTATCTATGGTTATGGTTGTTTCTATTTAATAAGTAGTGTAGTTTTATGGTAATTTTTATAAGGAGTTGGGATGTCATCAAATAGAATTGAAAGGGCTTGAGCCATAATCACATAAATTAGCGGGATGTAGTTTAATCTTCGGATTGAGGTGAGAGCAAGTATAGTTTCTCTTATTGCTAAGGCTAAAGAGTTATCTTTAAAATGAATGAGATTTGGGTTCAAAGACGCGTGATTTTATTTGTTTTGCTCTACTAATGATAATAGTGTCACAGATTCATCATATTGGTTAAAAGCTATTGGATAAAACATGCGAAAGAAGTGTACGGACGTTCAACTCGAGAATGATGATTAGTTCTTTTGTGGTTTTTAGTTTGGTAAGGAGTATGATAAGATTTTCAGAATAAGATATGATAGGATCAATGAATAGGCGATCAATGATAAGCTAAAATACGTTAAGTCAATTTTTTTATGGTATGAGCTAATGTTGTAAGATAATGAGATTGTATTACATGGTTGGATCAAAACTTTAAGTTTACGTGGTGAGTTTAGATTTTTGATAGTGTATCTTGTCATGGAATGAATTGTAAGGTAAGAAATGGTTTATCACATTGAGTATCAAGCATTAGAAGGACTTAAATTTGAGTAGTACATTTGGTTACTTTTGATTGTTATACCTAAGGTTTCCCATATTGTCGGTCAAAAATATAAGACTAGTAAATGAGTTAGCAAAAAGGAAAAAAAATTATGGTGTATTGAAGCGTTAAAGTTATTTGAAATTTTCGTCATGGAAAGTTTTGAAGAAAGGCAAAGGAACAATAAGACCTCTCGTACAAAGACTTTATTCGGAGGTGATGGTTGTAGTGATTTCGCCTTTGAGTTTAGATATGACTATGAGATGTGACTATGGGTTTATTATTAACTTTTCTAAATATTTAGTTTTGGTTGGGTTACAATATATGACGTGTGGAAGATTATATATGGTTATGTCGAGGTAGATTGTTCAGAATGTGATAGGTAACAAATGGATGTTAAATAGTGTGGACCTACAATTTTACATGGTTAATGAGGATCGGGGGGATTAAAAGTACTTTGTTGATGTGACAAAATAGATTGTTATAATGTGTTACATAGGCATATGATTATGAGTAGAGGTTATGAGATTATAGTATACATAAATATTGGATTGATCAATGGTTTCTTGGAGTTATTGCATGAGGTAAATGATGGTGGTTGAAAATGGTATGTGAAAGTTTAGGTGAAGTTGACATTAAGTGTGACATAATTATTTTACCCTGATGGAGAAATATAGATTTAAAATTAGTGTTATTGGTCTTGGGTGTGACTTATATCTATTATGGAACGCTTAAATGGGAAGATAAGAAACCATGGTTCAAAGTCTTGGAGACTACAATGTGCTTGCTAAGGAGAATGTAATACTAATGACGGTGTGAAACTAAGGTAAATGGTTGGTGTGGTTATGATATTTGTTAATATTAATAGTGTTGGCTTTGATGGAACTGTGAGAAGTATGCAGGGTTTGACAAATCCAACTTGTGTAAAATTGTAATGGAGATCAGATTTGTTGATTTTGGGTTGAAAAAAAATTAAATAAATAAATAAATAATTTGAGGGATGTAGTCAGATGAATGAAAATATTGATATGCGAATTATGGAGAAAGTATCTAGTGTTATCGACCTTGATTCCGTTTATTCTTAAGTTGACCACCTACTTCGTTTCGGATATGATTTGGAGTATGATTCAATGCATATGCCCACGTTTTTTTACATCTATGGGTGAATTCCTAATGGTGGATCGGATGTCTTCTTGATAGGGTAGGATCCTTGGTTAGACTTGTTCACTTCAGTTATGAAATATTTGATGTTGTTTGAAAAATTAGAAATATATCACTATTTTTATATGCACAACCTTGCTTATGGGAACTTACAAAAGAGCTTTCATGAATAGTTGTGGTTATCCGACAGTGTTGTAATAGGTTCTGCACACTAGCGTAAACCATTTGTAGGGTGCTTACTTTATCTTGTTCTTATTTGGATTATGTATGTTTTGATTCTCCCTTGATGGATACTCGAAGTCTAAAGATCAGATTTTTATAACTTAAACTTGTAAAAAATTGTGTTTAGAAAAGGGAATCGTTATAAGATGTGTGTTGTTTGTGCACTAAGAGTATGTGTTGATTGGTTCAGGTTCACTTTTGGTTGTAGCTAGTATCAATAGAACGCTATCTTTGTTATGTTAGAACAGATTTGTCATGATTATTGTGTTATGGTCCAAGGGGTTTCTGTTTAGATTCGGTTCATGGGTTAGTATGTATCTTGACAATCACTACTGATATGTAGATCTGTCAATTTTTCTGTCGTTCAATTCTTGGTAATTGGTCTTGATAGAATGGTGTTAAAGATAAGCTTTCATGGAGAGATGAACAACGACTCTGGAAGATCATGCATGATTTTTTATTACGTCAATAATTCTTCCTTCTTCTATTTTATGTTCGAGGACGAACATGATTTTTAGTGGTGGATAATGTAACGACCCTCTTAGTCATTTTAGAAATTCCAACTATTATTTTTATATTAATCTATTTAATAGTTTTGATAAATAATTTATGACTTATAAGAGTGACTGATATGATTCTCTGATTTAATAAAGGATTATTTTGTTGCTAATAATAATTGGAAAAAAAAGAAAAAAAATAAATAGAAAAGAAAATTAAGTAAATAAATAAAATAATAATAATAACAATAATAAAAGGGAAAAGTGACCTAAAAGGTTAAAAGCCTCAAGCGGCTACGTTGAAGAAAAAGAATGAACATAGACAAAAAAAAAGATACGCAGATAAAGAAAAGGAAAAAAAAGGAGAAAAGAAAAGGAAAAAGGAGGAGAAACAACGATATTTTTACCTCGAGATATCAAGGTAAGTATTCTTATCCTTTCTATTTAATTTTGGTGTAACTAGGAATAGATTTTTAGGTTAAAACGTGTATAATTTATACTAATATGTGAACTTGGGGTTATAAATGTGTATAAGTATTATGGTTCAATCATTGGACAATGAATAGTCCTAATCATTGAACAATGATTACTCCATGATTAGGATTATTAATAGTGGAATGATAAATATGAATTGGAACATTGAAAATAAGTGGTTTCAGCAGATAGTATTGTAGTCTGCCATTGATGTGTTGGGCAGTTAGTTTCGGCATTAATTATTTTCATTTGATTATCATATTACGATTCAAGTTTTGATATATTGAGATATGTGTTAAATAGTGGGTGCATTATGATATATAAAAATCATTATAATTATGTTATTCGGAGAATTAACATTTAACCATAAACTTGAAATTCAGAAAATATGAGATTTGATCAATTGGTTCGAATAAAGATTAAAAATTTTATTATAAATTTGGATGAGTTTTGGGTCTAAGATAGAGATATAGCAATATTAATGTTTTTAGTTTCGAAATCATATCGTGGTTATTATTTGATGATAGATTTTATTGGTTTGGAAGTCAACCAAAAAAAGGAAGCTCAAGTTTTGGAGTCATTGTTCGACTATTTGAGGCAAGTGGATTTCTAAACTCTTGTTAAGTGTATGAAATGCGTGTATGTCCCTGTGGTATATGTTGGGAGTAACGGGATTGGTGATGGGTTGACTTGTCAACATTGATTAATTCTAATGATGAAAAGAATGGGGATAACAAAAAGGCAATGTGATTAATTTATATGTGTGTGTTGTTGAGAAGAGTTGAAGGCTTGTTGAATCATTGTTGATGTAACTTCATGTTTGTGTGGTTGTGAACTGTGCGATGTTATGAAAATGGTCATCTTCTCATTATTTGTGTGAACTTTTCATCTGCATTATTCTGAGGCATTGGTTGTGACAAGTATTATGTGCATTGAGAAAGAATGGGTACTTCAGAGGATGCACCATTTCGAGGGACGTATCGCGCGCCGCGATGGATACTATATTTCGAGGGACGTATCGCGCGCCGTGATGGATACTATATTTCGAGGGACGTATCGCGCGCCGCGATGGTTACTATTATCGAGGGTCGTGTCGTGCGCCGCGACAGATGTATGGACAGATATGTCCCCCATGGGTACCTGACTGAGAGACAGCGGATGTGTATCACTAGGTCAGACAGGCATCATTATACTTGACATTGCATTTTGTTGATCTTGTGAATGCCTTTTTGTGGAACTTGTGATTGATGAATACTGAGCTTGTTCTTTAGGATATAAAATTTGTTAAAGGTTGTTGTTGAGGAATGTAGTTTGGCAAGGTATGTTTGTTAAGAATATGTAATTGCCAAAGTATTGTTGTTGAGGATATGTAATTTACCAAAGTGTGTTGTTGAGATATTTAATTTGTCCAAGTGTAGTTGTTGAGGATATGCAATCTGTCTAAGTGTTGTTGTTGAGCTACGTGTTATGTAAGTTGTGAGCTGTTAGGTTGGGTTGATTTTCTGCAGGTTGTAGTGTTGGAGGTTCGGTTGGGGGGGGTGGTAGGAGTACCTGTATTCATCTCCTTAGCTTGTGTTTAGAGGTTTACTTGTTGAGTACCGTGTGGTTTGGTACTCACCCCTTGCTACTACAAATATTTTTGTACGTTATGAGCCTGGAGTTTTGTTGTACTTGTCATTCTATTCTTTTCCGAAGCTTCTTGTAGATTTGTGAGGTAGCTGTTTCCATCTCAACAAACTTTCTTCTCCATAATTATGATCTTGTTCTATTCTAGAAACAAGTTCATCTGAGACTTGAGTTTTTCTTTTGAATCAATTGTAATACTTTAGAGTCTTGTACACGTGACAACCAGTTTTTGGGGTAAAATGTAAGTCGATAGTAAATTTTCCGCATTTTATTGTAATAAGTTGAGTTTTAGGCTGACTTGTCTTGGTGGGATAAGACAAGTGTCATCACGTCCATTTTTGGGTCGTGACAAAAAGCTAGAAGAAATGCAGAAAAATCTAAAGCTATAAGTCAGCAGCATGACTATAAACATGCGGAGCTACGTCGTTCGGCAGACGGTAAACCGCCAGAGCTAAAAGGAGACGTTGGGAAACTCGCTAAAACCATAACGTTGCTAATGTTGCTGGTACAAGCATCAATTATCATATAGGAGTTAGCTAATAACTATTTACAAGGAAATGCCATATGGAGCTATTATTCAAGAGACCATTTAATGATATATGCCAATTCGCGAGAGATAAGTTAAGCAGATATGGAGGAAGTCCAGAAATGGATTTTTTCCTTATTAAAACCATAAGCTACTCCAACAACTAGAGCAATCAAATAAGGATTCATCTCTGAAGAACTAATGACAAGATATTGCAAGTTAGTTGGCCATAAATATCCAGATTATATATGTAGTAAGTGTAACCAAGGTGATGACATAATCCCTGAGGTACAACTAGAATAAGATAAATTGCTTATTTACAAAAAAGATATTAATGTATTATTGTATTTTGTTGTTTTGCGTCGGCCATATGTAAAAGTAAAGGCCAGTATGTAAAGAAATAAAGTAAATAGTGTATGTCGGCCAGAAATAAAAAGAAGAGGCCATTATGTAAAGTAGAAATAGTGAGTATTTTGTTTTTTGTGTCGGCCAAATATAATTAGGCCATGTGTAAAATGTGTGTCGGCCATTTATATTGGCCATACATGTAAATTTGGTTGTATAAATAGAGGGTTCTCCCTCATAATAAGATCATCCCTTTCAAATACATCTCTCTCTCACTCTTAATTCCTTTTAATTCCGCTTCCACCCCACATTGGTATCAGAGCTAGCTAATCAAAAGAAAAGATATGGAAAACACATCAGAGATAACAAATCTACAGAAGCAGGTATACATTTTTACCTTCATGAGTAGCTAAATTAATTTATTCCTGATAATCTCTTGTTGATTATAATTGTTTATCATGTCTTAATAATGTTATAATAACTATCTTTAGAACGTTTTCTACAGAAATATTCTGTGAATAAGTATGCCCAGACTATGCCATCCTATGGTTGAAACCGATACGCAAAGAAGGCCGTTTAGGGGAGTAAACAAAGTTGAGGCGCTGTTAGGGTAACTTATCAAAGAAGAAAACTGTAGTAGTGACCAGTCAAGATGATTATTAAACCATGATTATTATATAATAAATAAGTATAATCCATTGAGAGGTTGGAAGGAATAAAATTCTAGCGAAAGTGGAAAATAATAAAAATGAATACTTACCTACTAGACGATGATGTTAACTATAAGATATTAATACTCTATATATTAAAAGATCTAAATACAGATATAAAAAGAGAAATTTATGATTTATTAGTAACATATGAAGTAATAGAAGTAACAACTCAAGGTTGGACGGAATTAGATATACAAGATAATTTTTATGATGAATTTTACTACGACATAAATGATTTATATGATGATATAGATATATTCAGAGACCAATGATAAATTACGACTACTTACAATATTGGATAAAAACCATAGAAAACATAGATCTACTTGAAAAATCACTAATTTAAAATTTATTCGATTATTTAAGAACTCGAGAAGTTGAACCTCTAGAATATATTATAAACAATGCTAATGAAATACAACGATTAGATCTACTTAAAAAGGAATATTATAGAAAAACATTTTATGAAGAATAATACAACGACAAGCAAAGAAACTAAAACAACAAAAACTAAGATACATAAAAAAGTACGAAAGATATGGAAAAAATTAAAACCTTTATATATAGAATATGAATTATCACAACTTAGCAAAACAAGTAACAATAAAAAAGATCATTTGATAAATATAATTTGAAAAACAGAATACAAATATGTTTGTTATTTGAAAAAATAGTATGAACAAAGAAAAATATAAACAACAATTGACAGAAAAAATAGCTGAAAAGAGACATGAATTACAACATACAAAAAGAAGACTACAAGAAAATATTTTAGCAGGAGTATGTAATAAATCAATATTAGCACAAAGAAAAGTTATATTTATGTTAGGACTAGAAATAGATTGCCTTGAATATAGATTACAACATAATATAATACATAAATTATAATCAATAAAGATGACTTCGCAGTAGACGAAAAGATATATGAAAATCAAGATGGAATGATAATAAAAATAATGTTTTCAAATTTAGGAAGAAGATATATGAAAATAGGAAATAACCTATATTTAATGTTAGAAAAAGAAACAGCAAAATTAGAAGATAGTTTAACAGCTATGATAAGAATAAAAAAACAAAATGAAGAAATAGACAAATCAAAAGAAATTGAAAAAATAAAAATACAAGCAAAACAAGAAAAACAACATTTAGAAGAAATAAAAAATACAAGAATAAGTGAATAAGAAAAAGAATTAGCAAGGTTAAAATTATTATATGAAACTAAACAAAAAGAAAAACAGATAGAAAAGGAAAAAGAACTAGAATTAACTAATGAAATAAAAGAGATGGAACAAAAATGAAGACCTTGAATAAATGAAATAGACGAAAATAAATCAAATACAATAAATAACCAAAAATCAGAAATAAGTGATATAAGTGAGACATACACAGAAATTCTTGAACAGGTAAATAAACCGAAAAAATTAGAAATAAACACAGGAGATATGAATCGACCTAGTACGTCAAGAGTTAAAACCCCAGACAATAGTTTCAGAAAAAGTCCTAGAGTTAGTCCCAGATGGACACCACCAACTTATTATATAAAAGTTATCCGCAATCAGATAGAACTAACGCAATATGGAATAGTAAATTAAATAAAAATTGGATACCAAAACCAATAAACGAACAATATAATTTCTTAGATCTAGACTGTGTTACAGATATAAAAAAAGCAATATTACTTGGATAGGAAATATATCTAAGCAACTAATAGATAACAAAATAAAAACAACAGAAACACCAAGGTATATAGAAAGAACATTTGTAGGAACAACAAGATTATGGATAGAAAATCTACCCTCACAAAGTTTAGAAGTACTTAGAAGTGACAAGAAAATAGATGGATCTCCATCAGCAACTGTCACGACCAAAAACCGAGCCGTGACTGGCACCCACACTTACCCTCCTATGTGAGCGAACCAAAAAAATTAAACCCAACATTTTAACATAATGAACAAAATACAATGCGGAAGACTTAACTCATTAATAAAGATCAATTCAATAACTTTTATTCCCCAAAATCCGGAAGTCATCATCACAAGAACATCTATGATCAAATTACTATACTAAGAGTATTCTAAGAAGCTAAAACAAATAAAAAGCTAGTCCATGCCGGAACTTCAAGGAATCAAGACATGAAGAGGAAGATCCAGTCCAAGCTAGAAGCATTAGCTCACGCTGAAATCTGGTGTAATGAAGGCTGGCTAGAATTGCGGTTTAGTTGAAGACGACGGCACGCTTGCTACACTCCACATATAAAAAATAAAGAACATACAAGTAGTGGTCAGTACAAAACACGGGTACTGAGAAGATATAATCGGCAAACTCAAAAAAGAAAACAATATATATCAGATAATATCATAAATCAACTACAATACTCAACATGTAGCAGCAACAAATACTATAATCATAATAAATACCGTCAAGTTCACCCATGAGGACTAAAGCCCCAATACCATACTCATTTGGGAATTAGGTTCATTAGATTGAGTAAATTGACATCTTTCAAGATTCATTATCTTTATTTCTCTTGTGTCGGTACGTGACACTCTGCTCCCTCATTATCTTTATTCCTCTTGTGTCGGTACGTGACACTCCGATCCCCTACTACTATGTGTTGGAACGTGACACTCCGATCCCCTAATTCTACGTGTCGGTTCGTGACACCCGATCCCCTAAATCTACGTGTCGTTTCATGACACCCGATCCCCTAAATCTACGTGTCGGTTCGTGACACCAGATCCCCTAAATCTACGTGTCGTTCGTGACACCCGATCCCCTAAATCTACGTGTCGTTTGTGACACCCGATCCCTTTATTCTATGTGTCGGAACGTGACACTCCTCCCCCCTAATCTCATTCTATCAATTCATCAAGCCTTCTCTTATACCAAGGCATCATCATTCTCATTACTTTAGTTCATCAAGCCTTCTCTTGTACCAAGGCATCATCATTAACAAAGAGATTAGGGTTTTTCAAGATTTGGGATTCATAGCTCATCATGCTTATTTTATCACAATTATATAGTCACATTCATGGAAGCATACAATTAGCATATAGGAGAGTTTACAATACTACCAATCATATCATTCCCTATTAAGAGTTTACTACGAATATCATAAAAACCATAACCTACCTCCACGAAGAGTGATAAAGTAAGCAATTTCCCAAAGCTTTGTGTTTTCCCTTCGTTTCTCCTGTCTCGATCGTTTCTCTTTCCATCTCTTTGTTCTTTCTATTTTTCTTATTCAAACCCTCTTTATTTTACCCTAATTAGCATATAATTAAGTATAAAAGATGAGGAATTAACCCACTAACTAACTCAAGGTTATCTCTTTTAACCCCCAAGAAATTGAGTTATTAATATTAACCCACGAAATTTTTAATTATAGTAGGAATAGTCCAAAACGCCCCTTTAAAACATAAACAGAAATCCGACCCAGCCTGGGATTACGCAGCTTGTGACGGCCTGTCGTGCCTGCGACGGTCTGTCCTGCTGCTCTGTCACAGAGTTCAGAGACTCAATTCCATTAAAGGGTCTGTGACGGTCAGTCATTCCCACGATGGTCCGTCCTGCCATTCCGTTACCAAGTTCAGAGAGTCGATTTCAGTACCCAAATTTTAGAATTTCTAAGTGTTTTGAAACAAGACCCCCTCGACGGTCCGTCGTGCCCATGACGGTCTGTCGTGGGGTCCGTCACTTCAGCTAATTTTTCCAGAAATAAAATCTGCTGCTCAAAACGACTAAACAGGTCGTTACAATAGATACAAATATACCCATTGTTCGTCCTTAAACGATCACAAGAAGAAAAACAAGGGCGAAAACGAGTACCTGAATCTGTAAACAGATGTGGGTATCTTTCTTTCATATCAGCCTCCTTCTCCCAAGTGGCTTCTTCAACCGGTCGATTCTTCCAATGAACCTTGATGGATGCAATCTCCCTCGACCTAAACTTGCGGACTTCTCTAGCTAAAATAGCAACAGGCTCCTCCTCATAAGACAAATTCTTATCAAGCAAAACTGAATCCCAACGGATAATGTAGTTTCCATCCCCATGGTATCTTTTCAACATACACATGAAATACCGGATGTACTCCAGACATCCCTGGAGGCAAGGCTAATTCATAAGTCACCTCCCCTACTCGCTTAAGTATTTCAAAGGGACCAATATACTTTGGGCTAAGTTTATCTCGTTTACCAGACCGCATCACCCCTTTCATGGGCGAAACCTTCAACAAGACTTGTTCACCCTCCATAAACTCCAAATCTCTAACCTTTCGATCTGCATATTCTTTTTGCCTACTTTGAGCCACTAGAAGCTTTTCTTGAATGCATTTCACTTTATCTAACGATTCCCTCAGAAGGTCAGTACCCCAAGGTCTAACCTCAAATGCATCAAACCAACCAATGGGGGAGACCTACATCTTCTCCCATACAGTGCTTCAAATGGGGCCATACAATACTTAGTGATAGCTAATATTGTAGGAGAACTCTGCCAAAGGTAAGAAGAAGCTATCCCAATGGCCACCAAATTCTATCACACATGCACGAAGCATATCCTCCAACACTTGAATCATTCGCTCAGACTGACCATCGGTCTGAGGGTGAAAGGCGGTACTAAGATCCAACCTAGTACCTAATTCAGCATGCAATGTTTTCCAAAACTTAGAAGTAAACTGCGTACCTCTATCTGATATAATGGAGAGTGGGACTCCATGCAACCGAACAACTTCCGAGATGTAAAGTTTGGCTAACTTCTCTGCATTGTAAGTCACCTTGACCGGAATGAAATGAGCAGACTTAGTTAACCTATCAACATTTACCCAAATAGAGTCATACTTAACCATTTACTTTGGAAGACCAACTACGAAGTGCATTGCGATTCTCTCCCACTTCCATTCCGGAATGGGCATTCTCTGAAGTGTTCCTCCAGGCCTCTGGTGTTCATACTTTACTTGTTGACAATTTGGACATTTGGCAAAAAAATCAACAATGTCGCGCTTCATTCTACTCCACCAAAAGTGTTGCTTTAGGTCACGATACATCCTTGTTGCACCAGGATGTATAGAATACCATGAACTATGAGCCTCTGTAAGAATAGTGTGAATCAAATCATCGACGCGGGGTACACATACCCTCCCCTTTATTCTCAAAACACCTTCCTCATCGATTTGTGCTTCCTTAGCCTCTCCTCGCAACACTTTATCTCGTATCCGGATCAATCTCATCATTAAACTGCTTTCCATTAATCTTGTCAAGGAAGGAAGATCTTGACTCAACGCAAGTCAAAAAATCCTCCCTTCTCATTTACCTCTAACCTCATAAGTCATTAGCCAGAATCTGAACTTCTCTAGCCAATGGGTGTCTAGAACCTTGCAATTGAGCTAGACTTCCCATGCTTCCGGCCTTTCTACTTAAAGCATCTGCCACGACATAAGCTTTTCCTGGATGATACAAGATTGTGATATCGTAGTCCTTCAGTAGTTCCATCCATCTCCTCTGTCTCAAGTTCAAATCCTTCTAAGTAAAAACATACTGTAGGCTACGATGATCCGTATAGACTTCACACTTAACCCCATATAATAGTGCCTCCATTGCTTTAATGCAAAACACTACCGCAGCCAATTCCAAATCATGGGTCGGATAGTTACGTCATGCCACCTTTAATTGCCTTGAAGCATAAGCAATCACATTCTTCTCTTGCATAAGCACTGCACCCAAACCCGAATAGGATGCATCACAATAGACAATGAAATTCTTACCTTCCACTGGCAAGGTGAGAATGGGTGCAGTAGTCAACAAAGTCTTGAGCTTCTGAAAGCTTTCTTCGCACTCATCCGACCAAACAAATGGGACATTCCGCTTAGTCAAGCTTGTCAGTTGGGAAGCAATAGAAGAGAACCCCTTAACAAATCGGCGGTAGTAGCTAGCTAAACCAACAAAGCTCCTTACTTCTGACACATTAGTGTGTCTCTCCAAATTCTGCACTGCTTCAATCTTAGATGGATCCACCATCACCCAATCTTTAGAAACTACGTGTCCTAAGAAGGACACCGAATCTAGCCAAAACTCACACTTGGAGAATTTGGGGTAAAGCTTTTTCTCCCTCAACATTTCCAATACAATTATCAAGTGCTCCTCATGTTCTTCCTTACTCTTTGAGTATACCAATATATCATCAATGAATACGATGAAAAAGAGATCCAAATATGACTTAAAAATCCCATTCATCAAGCTCATGAACGCAGCAAGGGCATTCGTAGGCCCAAAAGACATTACTAAGAACTCATAATGCCCATACCTGGTCCGAAAAGCAGTCTTGGGCACATCCGTTGCACGTATTTTCAATTGATGATAACCAGATCTCAAGTCGATTTTTGAGAAGGTACAAGCACCTTGTAACTGATCGAACAAATCATCAATACGAGGAAAGGATACTTGTTCTTAACAGTTACCTTATTCAGTTGTCTGTAGTCTATGCACATCCGAAAACTCCCATACTTCTTCTTCACAAATAACACCGTAGCACCCCAAGGAGACGCACCTTGTCTAATAAAGCCTTTGCTTAACAACTCTTGAAGTTGAGCCTTTAGCTCTCTTAACTCAGCAGGAGCCATTCTATAAGGGGGTATAGAAATGGGGCGAGTACTCGGTTCCAAATCAATGCCAAAGTCAATATCTCTATCCGGTGGCATACCAGGAAGATCTGCAGGGAACACATCCAGAAACTCACGGACTACCGAAACCGACTCAATTGGGGTGGTATGGGTAGTGTCATCCCTGAGATGTGCCAAGAAAGCTAAACACCCTTTACTAACCATTCTCTTAGCACGAAGAAGAAAGGAGATGATACGAACCGGAGTGGAAGTGTAGTCACTCCCACACTAACGGATCTGTCCCAGGCTTGGCTAACGTCACGGTTTTAGCATTACAATCCAAGATTGCAAAATTTGGAGAAAGCCAAGTCATACCCAGAATTACATCGAAGTCAACCATTTCTAAGATAACCAATCTACATAAGTGTTGCTTCCCACAAAAGTCACCAAACAAGACCTATATACTTTTTCAACTATCACAGACTCACCACCGAGTAGAGTAGAACACGAATAGGCATGTCAAGCAATTCACAAGGTAAATAAGACCAATAGCAAATGAAGAAGATACATATGAAAATGTGGATCCAGGATCAAATAATACAGAAGCCATGCAATTACAAACCAAAGATTACCTATGATGACAACATCAGATGTCTCCGCTTCAGATTTCCCAGGGAAAGCATAACAATGGGCCCCTATACCTGTCTGCCCGTTGCCCCTACCATGTTGTTGTTGTAGTGGCTCCAGTTTGCCCATCACCCCGACCGTTTTGGTGACACCATTACCTCGACCACCACGTCCTCCAGAATAACGCCTCTACCATGACCACCTCTACCTCTAGCTATTGGGGGTCTATAACTCTGTTTGGACAATTCCTCCTAATATGTCCAGTCTCCCCACATCCATAACATTCTCTGGAGTCAAGCATAGGTCTCTCAGAGAAGTGTTGACCGGTCTGAGGTGGACCCCCAACTACAGTCTGTAGTGAAGACTGAATTGGTCGGACTGAGTACCTCCTGAACCCTGTCCTCTAGAGTAAGAACATTAAACTCACCTCCCTTTCGAAACCTTTTTGATGTCGATGCCATGGTGAAGTCATCTGGCTTCACTCCTTCCATCTCTATAACGAAGTATACCACCTCTTGAAAGGATTTTGCCGTAGCCGCTACCTGTAAGGCTGAAATCCGCAATTCTGACCTCAACCCCTTCACAAAACGGCGAATCCACTCTTGTGGACTGAAACAAAGTTGGGTGGTATACCTGGATAATGCACGAAACTTAGCCCATATGCAGTAACCGACATCCTACCTTGCTCTAGGCTCAAGAACTCATCTCTTTTCCTATCCCTCAAAGTCCGGGGGATATACTTCTCCATAAACAAGCTAGAGAATGATGCCCAAGTCATAGGTGGGCCGTGTTGGTTGACACTCAACATGTGACCGCCACCACATTTTGGCGTTCCCTTGAAACTGATAAGTCACAAAACTCAACACCAAACCGTTCTACTATACCCATCTTGTGTAGTAGCTCATGACAGTCAACCAGAAAATCGTAGGCATCCTCAAATTCAGCACCCTTGAAGACTGGAGGTTTCAATTTCAAGAACTTACTGAAAAGTTCATGCTGCTCATTTGTCATTATAGGCCCTGTAGTCAGACGAGGAAACGTGCCTATTTCCAATGAGGCATCCATGCGGGAAGCCACAGTAGCTGCATGTTGTACCTCCGGACCCTTAGGTGTTGGTGCAGCAAACATTGAAGGTGTCTGGCCTTGATCAGAAAACCCGCTAAGATAAGCAAGAACCTTATTATCAACTCTGGGGTAGGTTGGGGTGGCAATTCCTCATTCTGCACTTGCTCATCTCCCCTTCCTCACCCTCTCTATACTTCCTCAGCGGTGGTGGAAGAGTCACCGCCCTAGTACCAGATGGGCTAGGTGCTTGTCCTCTTCCTCTAGAGGACGTCCTCCCACGACTCTACCACGGCCTCTGCCACTGTCCTCTCCGAGCTACAGCCCCAGTGGCTGGCTCAGACGCATCCTGTCTTACCGGTGTTGGTGTTGGTGAAGTCGTTCCCCTAGTTCTAACCATCTGCGAAATAGAGTGAAGATGGTCAGATACCAATTTGTTTCACCTTGATACAAATTGGATCCAAGTAATAACACGAAAGAAAGAAAGAAAGAATGGAATTTTCCTAAAGTCTTATAGCCTCTCAAAGAAAAGTAAAGGCGCCCCCCTACCGTTCCTTAAGACTCTACTAGACTCGTTCTTGTGTGATGAGACCAACGAACCTAATGCTCTGATACCAAGATTGTCACGACCCAAAACCGAGCCGCGACTGGCACCCACACTTACCCTCCTATGTGAGAGAACCAACCAATTTAAACCCAACATTTTAACATAATGAACAAAATACAATGCGGAAGACTTAACTCATTAATAAAGATCAATTCAATAACTTTTATTCCCCAAAATCTGGAAGTCATCATCACAAGAACATCTATGATCAAATTACTAGACTAAGAGTATTCTAAGAAGCTAAAACAAATAAAAAGCTAGTCCATGCCGGAACTTCAAGGCATCAAGACATGAAGAGGAAGATCCAGTCCAAGCTAGAAGCATTAGCTCACCCTGAAATCCGGTGTAATGAAGGCTGGCTAGAATTGCGGTTGAGTTGAAGACGACGGCACGCTTGCTACACTCCACATATAACAAAGAAAGAAAATAAAAGTAGGGGTTTGTACAAAACACGGGTACTGAGTAGATATCATCGGCCAACTCAAAATAGAGAACAGTATATATCAGATAATATTATAAATCAACTACAATACTCAACATGTAGCAGCAACAAATACTATAATCATTAATAAATACCGTCAAGTTCACCCATGAGGACTCAAGCCCCAATACCATACTCATTTGGGAATTAGGTTCATTAGATTGAGTAAATTAACATCTTTCAAGATTCATTATCTTTATTTCTCTTGTGTCGGTACGTGACA
>JAKWJD010000204.1:0-25084 GCA_027705065.1 Solanum peruvianum
GGTTTCGTAGTAGTATGCGAGTTTTTGGATGTGTTCCCTGCAGATCTTCCAGGTATGCCACCAGATAGGGACATTGACTTCTGTATCGATCTTGAACCGGGCACTCGCCCCATTTCTATACCCCCTTATAGAATGGCTCCCGCGGAGTTAAGAGACTTAAAGGCACAACTTCAAGAGTTGTTGAGCAAAGGCTTTATTAGACCAAGTGCATCTCCTTGGGGTGCTCCAGTTTTGTTTGTGAAGAAGAAGGATTGGAGTTTTCGAATGTGCATAGATTACCGGCAGTTGAATAAGGTAACTATTAAGAACAAATATCCTCTTTCTCGCATTGATGACTTATTCGATCAACTACAAGGTGCTTGTGTCTTCTCGAAGATCGACTTGAGATCCGGTTATCATCAATTGAAAATACGGGCAGCGGATGTGCCAAAGACTGCTTTCCGAACCAGGTATGGGCATTATGAATTCGTAGTGATGTCTTTTGGTCTCACAAATGCCCCCGCTGCTTTCATGAGCTTGATGAATGGGATTTTTAAGCCATATTTGGACCTCTTTGTGATCGTATTTATAGATGATATATTGGTATACTCTAAAAGTAAGAAGGAACATGAGGAGCATTTGAGAATGGTGTTAGAGTTGTTGAGGAAGAAAAAGCTTTATGCGAAATTCTCCAAGTGTGAGTTTTGGCTAGATTCAGTGTCCTTCTTGGGGCACGTGGTTTCTAAAGATGGGGTGATGGTGGATCCATCTAAGATAGAGACGGTGAAAAAACTGGGTAAGGCCTACTAATGTGTCAGAAATAAGGAGTTTTGTGGGGTTAGCTAGCTACTACCGCCGATTCGTCAAGGGATTCTCTTCTATTGCTTCCCAATTGACGAACTTGACTAAGCAGAATGTTCCATTTTATGGTCGGATGAGTGTGTGAGGAAAGCTTTAAGAAGCTCAAGACTTTGTTGACTACCGCACCTATCCTCACCTTGCCGGTAGAGGGTAAGAACTTCATTGTTTATTGTGATGCATCCTATTCGGGTTTGGGGTGCAGTGCTAATGCAAGAGAAGAACGTGATTGCTTATGCTTCAAGACAATTAAAAGTGCATGAACGTAACTATCCAACTCATGACTTGGAATTGGCCGCGTAGTAGTTTGCATTGAAGCAATGGAGGCACTATTTATATGGGGTCAAGTGTGAAATCTATACGGATCATCGTAGCCTACAGTATGTCTTTACTCAGAAAGATTTGAACTTGAGACAGAGGAGATGGATGGAACTACTGAAGGACTACGACATCACTATCCTGTATCATCCGGGGAAGGCGAATGTTGTAGCAGATGCTTTAAGTAGAAAGGCGGGAAGGAGGGAAGTATGGGAAGTCTAGCTCATTTGCAAGCTTCTAGACGCCCATTGGCTAGAGAGGTTCAGACTCTGGCTAACAACCTTATGAGGTTAGAAATAATGAGAATGGAGGATTGTTAGCTTGTGTAGAGGCAAGATCTTTTTCCTTGACCAGATCAAAGGAAAACAGTTTGATGATGAGAACTAAGGCGAATTCGAGATAAAGTGTTGCAAGGAGAGGCTAGGAAGCAATAATCGATGGGGAAGGTGTTTTGAGGATTAAGGGAAGGGTATGTGTACCCCGCATCGATGATTTGATCACCACTATTCTGACAGAGGCTATAGTTCCGGATATTCTATACATCCTGGTGCAACCAAGATGTATCGCGACCTAAAGCAACACTTCTTGTGGGGGTAGAATGAAGCGTTATATTGTTGACTTTATTGCCAAGTGTCCAAACTGTCACAAGTGAAATATGAACACCAAAGGCCGGAGGAACACTTCAGAGAATGCCCATTCCTGAATGGAAGTGGGAGAGAATCGCAATGGACTTTGTGTTGGTTTTCCAAATACAATGGTAAGTATGACTCCATTTGGGTGATTGTTGATAGGTTAACTAAGTCTGCTCATTTCATTTCGGTCAAGGTGACCTACAATGCAGAGAAGTTAGCCAAGATCTACATCTCAGAGATCGTTCGGTGCATGGAGTTCCACTCTCCATCATATCAGATAGAGGTACGCAGTTTACTTTTATGTTTTGGAGGACATTACATGCTGAATTAGGTACTAGGTTGGACCTTAGTACTGCGTTTCACCCTCAGACTGATGGTCAGTCTGAGCGAACGATTCAAGTGTTGGAGGATATGCTTCGTGCATGTGTGATAGAGTTTTGGTGGCATTGGGATAGCTTTTTACCCTTGGCGGAGTTTTCATACAATAATAGCTATCACTCCAGTATTGATATGGCTCCATTTGAAGCATTGTATGGGAGGAGGTGTAGATCTCCCATGGTTGGTTTGATGCCTTTGAATTAGACCTTGGGAGGACTGATCTGTTGAGAGATTCTATGGAGAAGGTGAAAGCTATTCAAGAAAAGCTTCTAGTGGCGCAAAGTAGACAAAAGGAGTATGCAGACCGAAGGTTAGAGATTTGGAGTTCATGGAAGGTGAACAAGTCTTGTTGAAGGTTTCACCCATGAAAGGGGGTGATGCGGTTTGGTAATAGAGGTAAGTTAAGTCCAAGGTATTGGACCATTTGAAGTGCTTAAGCGAATAGGGAGGTGGCTTATGAATTAGCCTTGCCCCCAGGGCTGTCCGGAGTGCATCCGTGTTTCATGTGTCCATGTTGAAGAGATACCACGGAGATGGAAACTACATATATGTTGGGATTCAGTTTTGTTGGATGAGAACTTGACTTATGAAGAGGAACCGGTTGCTATTTAGATAGAGAGGTTCGCAAGTTGAGGTCGAGAGAGATTGCATCCATCAAAGTTCAATGGAAGAATCGACCGGTTGAAGAGGCTACTTGGGAGAAGGAGGCAGATATGCAAGAAAAATACCCACATCTGTTTACAGATTCAGGTACTCCTTTTCGCCATTGTTTTTCTTCTTTTGATCGTTAGGGGACGAACGATGGGTAAATTGGTATCTATTGTAATGACCTGTTTAGTCATTTTGAGCAACAGATTTTAATTCTTGAAAAACTGGTTGGGACGACGGAAGTTACGACGGACCGTCGTGGTCACGACGGCCCGTCGAGGAGGTTTCGTTCCATGACACTTAGAATTCTGAAATGGATACTGAAAATCGACTCTCTGTAATTGTGACGGACCTGCAGGACGTGCCATCACATCCATGACGAACCGTCGTGAGTTCCCGTTGCAAAACTTCAACTTTGAGAATTTGGTACAAGAAACGAGTTTCTGACCGTCAGACGGAGGTGCAGGACGGACCGTCACAGGGGTGACGGGCCCAAACAGCTCACCTAGATTTTGGGAGGGTGCGACGACGACCTGACGGACGGACCGTCGCAGGCACGACGGGCCGTCACAGGTTGCGCAAATCCCAGGCAGAATGGGATTTCTTCACACGTTTTAAGGGACGTTTTGGACTATTCTTTCCTTAATTATAAAGATTGAGGGTTTATATTAATAACTCAAATCCTTGAGGGATAAAAGAGTAACTTTGGGTTAATTAGTGGGGTTTTTTTGTCCTCTTTTACACTTAATATATGTTAATTAGGGTAAGAGAAAGAGGGTTTGAATAAAACAATAGAAAGAACAAGAGAGAAAGAAAGGAGATCGAACGTAGAGAGAAACGAAGAGGAATAGAATAACAAGCTTGAGGATTAGCTTGATTGATCAATTCTTCGGTGGAGGTAGGTTATGGTTTTTACGATATTCGTAGTGAACTCTTAATAGTGAATGATATGTATTGGTGGTATTGTAAACCTGTCTATATGCTTAAATTGTATGCTTGCATGATTATGATTATGTGATTTTGACAAAACAAAGCATGATGAAGCTATTGAATCCCAAATCTTGAAAGAAACTTTAATCTATGATATTAATGATGATGCCTTGGTATAAAAGAAGGCTTGATGAATTAAAGTAATGGGATTGATGATGCCTTGGTATAGAGAAGGCTTGATGAATGGATAGAATGATGTTAGTGGATCGGAGTGTCACGTTCCGACACATAGTATTAGTGGGACGGGTGTCACGAACCGACACGTAGAATTAGGGATCGAGTGTCACGTACCGACACATGTAGGGGTCGGAGTGTCACATTGCGACACATATAGGGGATCGGAGTGTCACGTTCCGACACATATAGGGGATCGGAGTGTCACGTTCGACACATATAGGGGATCGGAGTGTCACGTTCCGACACATATAGGGGATCGGAGTGTCACATACCGACACATAATGATAGGGGATCGGTGTCACGTACCGACACAAGAGGAAGAAAGATATGAATCTTGAAAGATGATAATATACTCAATCTAATAACTTAGTTCCCAAATGAGTATGGTATTGAGGCTTGAGTCCTCATGGATGAACTTGGTGGTATTATTGATGATTTAATACTTGTTGTTGCTACATGTTGAGTATTGTAGTTGATTTACATTATTATTGATATATAGTGTTCCCTATTGAGTTTGCCGATGATATCTACTCAGTACTTGTGGTTGTACTGACCCCCTACTTTTATGTTTTCTTCTTTGTTATTTGTGTAATGCAGCAAACGTTCCGTCAACTTCAACTCAACAGTAGATCTACCCAGTCTTTCACTTTATCGGAAATTCAGGGTGAGCTAATGCGTCTAGCTTGGACTGGGTCTTCTTCTTCAAGTCTTGATGCCTCGAACTTCCGGCATGGACTAGCTAGTGGTTGTTTTAACTTCTTAGACAGTTTTAGTTTAGTAATTTGAGGTAGATGTCTTGTGATGATGACTTCCAGATTTTGGGGATATTAATAATAGTTTTGAATTGTTTATTTAATGAGTATAAGTCTTCCGCATTATTTTCTGTTGATAGACATTGAAATGTTAAGGTTTAGATGGGTTGGTTCGCTCACATAGGAGGGTAAATGTGGGTGCCAGTCGCGTCCCCGATTTGGGTCGTGACAACTAATTTCTTCTTTAGATTTATTTTTTAACTCGTTTATTTTTCTACTTAAATCTATTCCTTGTTCCTTAAGATAATATAAATTATTTTCTATCTTACTAAAGAGTTGTTTTTGTTTATTTTGAGTTTCTTCTTGTTCACTTAATATTTTTATAATCTTATTATTTGATTCTTTTATTTTTTCACTAAGATTGATTATTAAATCTATTAAAGTATTATATTGAGCGTCTTCTGTATGTAGGCTATGATTTCCGTTCTCAAAATTAACACTAATAATATTGTTTGCTTTACTCTTTGAAATCTTTTTCTATACTAATTTGTAAGTCTAAGTATTCTATACTTTTAATGAAGCTATTTTTACTTATATTTTTATCCTAAAGTTGTTGGTTTGTAATTTTCATAAAAATGTTTTATTCTTTCACTTACGTAGCTTATTTCTCTTTCAAG
This sequence comes from Solanum peruvianum, assembly GCA_027705065.1. Lineage (NCBI taxonomy): Eukaryota > Viridiplantae > Streptophyta > Magnoliopsida > Solanales > Solanaceae > Solanum > Solanum peruvianum. Next base: position 5,410 of record JAKWJD010000204.1, read on the forward strand.
TCCTTGTAATTCCACTTTAAAGCATTTATATATTCTTGTTATCTAACGTTTTTCTAAATAAATGTTTTTGGTATAAAAAATTCGTTTTCTCGTATATATATGTAAGCTTCTAAAGATTTTTTTATTCTTATTAATCTTTTCTTATCTTATATGTGTCTATATCTTATCCAGTTATGAAATCTTATACTCCAGTAAAATGGATGTGTTCTCATAAAGTATGTTTTATTGGGATATTTCTTGATCTAAGATGTTTTAATAATTTCTGTTCTAAGCTTCTAGCTTTGAAAAAATATACGATCTAATTTATTAGTTATTTCCTTTTTAAAACTAGTTGTTTTTAGATCTTTAAGTAATATATCTGTTTTGACATATAATTCTTGTAATTCTTTTTTAACTTTTTTATATTCTTCGGTATTTTTATGTGGTCTTCTCATATATTATCCAATAGAATTATAATAATACGGATTATTTTTAATTATTTTAATTCTTTCTATTACTTCTTTTATCTCAAATTCTATTTGACCTAGTTCTTCACTAATTTGTTTCTGGTTTTGTCTAATAATTTCTCTAAGCGTTTTTACAGAATTCTTATATGTATATGTTAAAGATAATCTTAATTTTAAAGTAAATAAATGACTTTCTAGAGATTTTTTATATTTAACTATTTTAAAATGTTGTCTATTATAAAAACATTGTTCTATGTAGGCAGATGTTTTCTAAAATATAATCTTTTTTCATATGAGGTCTACTAGGATTATAGCTCTGATACCAGAAATAGGCTGATTTTTCAATAGACTGATATATTTTTTTTGGCTATATGAGGTTGTAGTATAACGCTTTACGTGTAGTAGGATGGTTGTTAGTCAGTATGTTGTTGGTTTTATGATTAGTGGCTTCCACCCTAATATATTAAAATATATATTTCTCACGTTATAACTTATATTTGATATATTATAATAGGCAATTAATTATTTGGTGTATCGAATGATTTAAATTTCTTTAAGAGTATGCTAATGGAAAGAATTGAGACTTACCCATAGGTTTAAACTTTAGGAAATTGATTATAGGATTGTGTGAGTTTTGGGTCTAGTCTAGACATATAATAAGAGTGTTTTTATGGGCTTGTTAATTTGCACACCTTATTATGGTGGTGTGTGGTGTATGTATATATATATATATATATATATACACACACACTTGATAAATTGGAACAATTATGAGGCAATAAGAAAAGGAAAGGCATTCGAGACGTAGTTACTTGACTTCGATTCTTCGGTGGAGCTAGGTAATGGTTTATTTTTATTTGATTGATGAACTCTGAATAGTTATTGATATGTATTAGGTGATATTGTGAAGTTTTCTTTGTACTTGATTGTGTTGTTGTATGTCTTGATTGTGTGGGTTGTGCTTGGCCTAAAATTCTGAGACTGTTGCATTTATAATCTTGAACCCTCTCTACTAAAATGACGCCTTGAGTAAAGAAGACTTGATGAAATAAATTAATGAGATAATTGGATTGGAGTGTCACGTTCCGACACGATATATGGGATTGGAATGTCATGTTCCGACACGGTATATGGGATTGGAGTATCATGTTCCGACACAATAACATTTAAGAAAAGAAATCTTGAATTAACTTAATATAGTCAATCTTAAAGAACACATTTTCCAAATGAGTATGGTGTGGAGGCATGAGTCCTCAAAAGTGTGCTTGATATTATGATCGATTGTATACCTACTATGGTGGTGTTGTCACTGGTTTGTGTTGTTTTTTGCTTGTCACCTGTTGAGTATTGTAGTTGATTTCATATTATTATTCAATATATATTGGTTTCTATTTTGGGTTGGTCGATGAGACATACTCAGTATGTGTTTCTTGTACTCACCCCTACTTCTTTGTTGTTCTTTTCTGGAGTACAACAAGTGTACCATCGACTTCGACTTGCCCTCAGCTCTAGCCATTCTCCAGCACATCAGAGTTTCGGGTGAGCTATTATTTCTAGCTTGTGCTGGATTCTCTCATTTATGTCATGATGTCCTTAAATTTTGGAAATGGACCATATGATTTACTTATTTCGGTATTTTAAATATTCTTAGACTTAGTTTTTAAAGGTTAGATGTCCTTGATGTGATGACTTTCAGGATTTGGAAAATGATACATTAATAAGTTTTGAAGCTTTCGCATAATTTTTATTTTTCATAGTTGACTTATTGGTATATGTTGAGGTTTGGATTTCTTGGTTCACCCACCTAGGAGGTTAACTGTGGGTGCCACTCACGACTCGATTTTGATCGTGACAGATAATTATGACTTCTTGTCTTCATGTATCTATAGACAACACATCCGTCTTTGTTATTTATTAATGAAAAGTATTATTTTATCAGATTATGAATTATCATGATGAACGATTCATTTATTTACCAAAAACTTATTATTGCTTTAAGTGAATCTTGTTCCACCATCCACATATAATATATATGGGAAACAAGAAAAAAATTTAGTTTGTTTCTTCTTAGGTGATGTTTATTACTGCCTTGTGGCCTAACTCATGTTGCAAACTTGAGCTAACATTCATTTGATTAAATGTTATTTTTTCAGAATGTTGAATTGATTCCAAGTCATCACTGAAACATTATGGTAAAATGATGGCAATAAATTTAGAAGGTCAAATTAGAACACACAAAAGGAATTTGCTTGGGCAGAGCTTTTCTGCCTTTTCGTTGATCAACTGAAAATTCTCTACAACGTGTAGTGCGAGTGTTAACACTTATAACCAGCGCACATATAGATTAGAATTTTCATTCTATTTTTATTTATTATTTTTTTATTTTTTTAAGAAGTAAGGAGAGATCTCATTTGAAGGCATGAAATTTACCCTCATACTCTACAACTGACATACCATTTTGCTGCAAACCCTCAAACTCGGCCCTTTTGCGCTCCCTCTCACTACATGGAACAAATTTCGATAGATATACCTGAGTAAACTGAGTCGAGGATAGTGGATGGGATCCAGCTGGCCTACTACTAATATAATCCCTCCATCACGACTTAGCAGAGCCAGTCATCTGAAACGCTGTGTAGTCAACCCCATGGGACTCCACTAATCCAAGATTATGCAACCTCTCATGACAACTAACTACAAATGCATATGCATCCTCAGCTAAGTCACCAGTATAAGTAGGAGGATTCATTAGTCTAAACCTCCCAAACATCTTTTGCTCATCAATAGTCATAGAAGGCCTGTTCACCAAATGTGATGTCATATCTGGAAACTACATACTATCCAAACGAGGAGCTACAGCGGCAGCTGGCTGAGTCCTGGGAGTCTGAGAATCTGGAGCAACTATCGTATCTGGAGTTTGACGTCCAACACGGGTCTGTGAGCCATCAGAAGTGACAGGCAAAGCTCCTGCCTGGGCCATCCCCTCTAGGATTCCTAACATACGAGCCAAGATATCTTGAAGCATTGGGCGGAACAATAGTATTGGGTGGATCCTGAGCTGGCCCATCCCCCTCGACACGATCTTGCACATCCCCATGAATAAACTCTGCATTAGGAGGTACGTCCTATCACGACCCTGGGTAGCTACTGGTACTTGACCATCCACAGGTGCTGCAATACGGCCCCTACCCCGACCTCGAGCTCGTCCCCTACCTCGACCTCGGATAGTGTTCCCAGAAGTAGGTGCAGGAATAGGATCCTGACCACCACTTGTCGATGTACGATTCCTCGCCATCTGAGAGAGAATGAGATATCAAGATTAGAATTTCTACAAGGTCAAGTGTGCACGATAATGAATAAAAGAACATAATATTTCCTAAATTTCCTATAGCCTCTCGAACATAGGTATGGACGTCTACATACCGATCCGCAAGACTCTACTAGACATTGCTCTTGTACTCTTGAGACCGATGAACCTAGGGCTCTGATACCAAATTTGTCACGACCCAAAAATCACGAGTCGTGATGGCACCTATGTTCCCAACCAATAGGTAAGCCAACCAACATATTTTAACAAACTTAACTAACTAATGAGTGAAAAAAAAATAAAATAAGCCAAATCTTCAATATTGAGTTCCTTATAAGTACAAATGCGGAAAACTGAAAAAAAAAAACTACCCAAGAATTGGTGTCATAAGTACAAGAGCTTCTAAAATACGATGCAAGTCTGAAACTAAAATGACAAATCTAACATAAGGGATATCCTGTCTGAATACTGAATAACAGAATACGTAAAAGATAGAGGGAGGTGTGGGCCACGGAACAACCAAGCAGCTCACCACAACTCCAAGACACTCCAAACTCGGACTCAAACTGCTCCTCGAGATGTGGTCCTACTCGGAATCGAATATGTACCACAAAGAGTGCCACAAGTATAGTATGAGTACAAAACCACGTGTACTCAGTATGTCTCATTGACCGACAACGAAGAAGTAGTGACAGGAGTTTAAGAAAATAAATTCTTAAATTATATAAGTATATATATATTACACTCACTATTTAAGTTTCATCAATAAAGGTAATCAAACATCAAGTACTTTCCAAACACCAAACAAAACACATAATCATCAAAAAAATAAATGATGTGATGAAATGCAATACAATATGATACCATGTAATGAATCGTCTCAAAATACCCAGTACTCACTCAACCGTATATACATGATACTCCTCGGAAATACATCGAGAGCTCATGACCCATGGGGGACTCGCGAGGTTCATATACCGACACGGACGATCTCCACGTGTCTGTGCGGATGATCTCAACGCACTATCATAATATCAAACAATTTTCGCACGGACGGTCTCCACGTGCCCAAATTACAATCTTAACATCTCACCATCCCCAGCACGGACGATCTCCACGTGCCCAACTTATACTCAATCTCATGTCAATGCATGTACACAATATTATTTCGATAAAGGGGATGATGATGCACCCGAATCAGTCAAATATCACATACTACATAACCAGCTCGATTATCACAACTATACAGGTGTAATAAAGAAAACACAATCACACAAGGATTTCAAGTCAATAATATATCACCTAATGCCCATATGCTTGGCATTCTCAAATTACAATCCACATTCTATAGTAGTAATTTTCCGTTTTATAACACCGGTAATCGTACCAATGCCCGTCACACCATTGATACTGTAACGACCTGTTTAGTCGTTTTGAGCAGCAGATTTTTAATTCTTGAAAAACTGGCCAAGACTACGGGCACTGCGACGGACCGTCACAGGCACGACGGCCCGTCGAGGGTGCATCGTTTCAGCATACTTAGAATTCTGAAATTGGGTACTGAAAATCGACTCTCTGTAAATTGTGACGAACCTGCAGGACGTGCCGTCACATCCACGACGAACCGTCGTGAGTTTCCGTTGCAAAACACTTCAACTTTTGAGATTTGGTACAAGAAACGAGTTTCTGACCGTCAGGACGGAGGTGCATGACGGACCGTCACTGGTGGACGGGCCGTCACAGCTCACCTAGATTTTGGGAGGCTGCGACGACCTGTGTGACGGACCGTCGCAGGCACGACGGGCCGTCACAGGTTGCGCAAATCCGAGGCAGAATAGGATTCCTCTACACGTTTTAAGGGTCGTTTTGGACTATTCTTTCCTTAATTATAAAGATTGAGGGTTAATAGTAATAAGTCTAATTCTGAGGGATAAAAGGGGTAACTTTGGGTTAATTAGTGGGGTTTATTGTCCTCTTTTACACTTGATTATATGTTAATTAGGGTAAAAGAAGGAGGGTTTGAATAAAACAAAACAGAAAGAACAAAAGAAAGAAAGAGAGAGAGAGAGATTGATCGATTGAGAGAGAGTCGAACGAGGAAGAAGAAGGACTCAAAGCTTTGGAGATTCTTGCTTGTCACTAGTCTTCGGTGGAGTAGGTTATGGTTTTCATGCTACTTGTAGTAAACTCTTAATAGTGAATGATATGTGTTGATAGTATTATTAAACCCTACTATATGCTTAAATTGTATGCTTGCATGATTATGATTATGTGATTTTGATAAAACAAAGCATGATGAAGCTATTGAATCCCAAATCTTGAAAGAAACTTTAATCTATGATATTAATGATGATGCCTTGGTATAAAAGAAGGCTTGATGAATAAAGTAAGGGGATTGATGATGCCTTGGTATAGAGAAGGCTTGATGAATGGATAGAATGATGTTAGTGGATCGGAGTGTCACGTTCCGGACCATAGTATTAGTGGATCGGAATGTCATGTTCCGACACATAGTATTAGTGGGACGGGTGTCACGAACCGACACGTAGATATAGGGGATCGGAGTGTCACATACCGACACATATAGGGGATCGGAGTGTCACGTTCCGACACATATAGGGGATCGGAGTGTCACGTACGACACATATAGGGGATCGGGTGTCACGAACCGACACGAGAATAGGGGATCGGAGTGTCACGTACCGACACATAGTGGTAGGGGATCAGAGTGTCATGTACCGACACAAGAGGAAGAAAGATAATGAATCTTGAAAGATGATAATATACTCAACATAATGAACTTATTTCCCAATGAGTGTGGTATTGAGGCTTGAGTCCTCATGGATGAACTTGATGGTATTTATGCGATTATAATACTTGTTGTTTCTACATGTTGAGCTTATAGTGATTATAATATTACTTGATATATATTATTTCTATTTTGAGTGGGCCGATGATATTACTCAGTACTTGTGGTTGTACTGACCCCCTACTTTTATGTTTTCTTCTTTGTATATGTGTAATGCAGCAAACGTTCCGTCAACTTCAACACAACAGTAATTTGAGTCGGTCTTCACTACCTTCGGAAAATTCAGGGTGAGCTAATGCGTCTAGCTTGGACTGGATCTTCTTCTTCAAGTCTTGATGCCTTGAACTTCCGGCACGGACTAGCTCTTTAGTTATTTTTGTTCTTAGACATTTTAGTTTAGTAATTTGAGGATAGATGTTCTTGTGATGATGACTTCCAGATTTTGGGGATAATAATAATAGTTTTGAGTTGTTTTATTAATGAGTTTAAGTCTTCCGCATTTCTTTTGTTGATATTATTAAAAATGTTAAAGGTTAGATTGGTTGGTTCGCTCACATAGGAGGGTAAATGTGGGTGCCAGTCGCCTCCTCGGTTTTGGGTCGTGACAAACTTGGTATCAGAGCATTAGGTTCGTTGGTCTCATCACACAAGAACGAGTCTAGTAGAGTCTTAAGGAACGGTAGGGGGACGCCTTACTTTTCTTTGAGAGGCTATAAGACTTTAGGAAAATTCCATTCTTTCTTTCTTTCTTTCGTGCTATTACTTGGATCCAATTGGTATCTAGGTGATACAAATTGGTATCTGACCATCTTCACTCTATTTCGCAGATGGTTAGAACTAGAGCAACGACTGCACCAACACCAACACCGGCAAGATAGGAAGCGTCTGAGCCAGCCACTGGGGCTGTAGCTCGGAGAGGAACAGTGGCAAGAGGCCGTGGAAGAGGTCGTGGGAGGACGTCCTCTAGAGGAAGAGGACAAGCACCTAGCCCATCTGGTACTAGGGCGGTGACTCCTCCACCGTCTGAAGAAGTAGTAAGAGAGGGTGAGGAAGGGGAGAATGAACAAGTGCAGAATGAGGAATTGCCACCCCAACCTACCCCAGAGATGATCAACCAAGTACTTGCTTATCTTAGCGGGTTGTCTGATCAGGGTCAGGCACCTCCAGTGGTTTCTGCACCAACACCTCCGGTTTCAGAGATACGACATGCGGCTACTATGGCTCCCCGCATGGATGCAACATTGGAGATAGGCACATTTCCACGTCTGACTACTGGGCCTATAATGACAAACGATCAACATGAACTTTTCAGTAAGTTCTTGAAATTGAAACCTCCAGTCTTTAAGGGTGGCAGAATCAGAGGATGCCTACGATTTTCTGGTTGACTGTCATGAGCTACTACACAAGATGGGTATAGTAGAGAGGTTTGGTGTCGAGTTCGTGAGCTATCAGTTTCAAGGGAACGCCAAAATGTGGTGGCGTTCACATGTTGAGTGTCAACCACAGAGGCACCACCTATGACTGGGAATCATTCTCTATGTTTGTTCATGGAAAAGTATATCCCCCGGACTTTGAGGGATAGGAAGAGGGATGAGTTCTTGAGTCTAGAGCAAGGTAGAATGACGGTTAATGCATACGAGCTAAGTTTCGCGCACTATCCATATTCCACCCAGACACCCTTCTACTCTGTTTCAGTCCACAAGAACGGATCCGCCGCTGTTGTGAAGGGGTTGAGGTCAGAATTGCGGATTTCAACATTACAGACAGCGGCAACGGCAACATCCTTCCAAGAGGTGGTGACTTTGTGATAGAGGTGGAAGGAGTGAAACCGAGACTCACACCACGACATCGACATCAAAAAAGGTTTCGAAGGGAGGTGAGTTTAATGGTTCGTACTCTAGAGTAGATTCAGAGAGGAGAGATCACTCTACGTCGGATGACAGGTCACTAAGTTCGAGTCTTCACTCTCAACAGACTGACAGTGTGGGGGTCCACCTCAGAACGGTCAACACACTTCCGAGAGACCTATGCCTGACTCCAGAGAGTGCTATGGATGTGGGGAGATTGGACATATAGGAGGAATTGTCCAAAACAGAGTTACAGACCCCCAATAGCTAGAGGTAGAGGTGGTCATGGTAGAGGCCGCTTTTCTGGAGGACGTGGTGGTCGAGGTAATGGTGGTCACCAAAACGGCAGAGGTGATGGCAAAACGGAGCCACTACTACGCAAACATGGTAGGGGCAACGGACAGAAAAATAATGGGGCCCATTGCTACGCTTTCCCTGGGAGATCTGAAGCGGAGGCGTCTGATGCTGTTATCACAGGTAACCTTTTGATTTGTGATTGCATGGCTTCCGTATTGTTTGATCCTGGATCCACATTTTCTTATGTATCTTCCTCATTTGCTAATGGTCTAAATTACATTGTGAATTACTTGACATACCTATTCGTGTTTCGACTCCGGTGGGTGAGTCGGTGATAGTTGAAAGGGTATATAGGTCTTGTTTGGTGAATTTTGTGGGGAGCAACACTTATGTAGATTTGGTCATATCTTAGAAATGGGTGACTTTGATGTAATTCTGGGTATGACTTGGCTTTCTCCAAACTTTGCGATTTTGGATTGTAATGCTAAAACGGTGACGTTAGCCAAGCCTGGGCAGATCCGTTAGTGTGGGAGGGCGACTACACTTCCAGTCCGGTGCGTATTATCTCCTTTATTCGTGCTCAGAAGATGGTTAGTAAGGGTTGTCTAGCTTTCTTGGCACATCTTAAGGATGACACTACCCAAGTACCTTCGATTGAGTCAGTTTCGGTAGTCCGTGAGTTTTTGATGTGTTCCCTGCAGATCTTCCTGGTATGCCACCGGATAGGGATATTGACTTCTGTATCGATCTTGAACCGGGTACTCGCCCCATTTCTATACCCCTTATAGAATGGCTCCCGCGGAGTTAAGAGAGTTAAAAGCACAACTTCAAGAGTTGTTGAGCAAAGGCTTCATTAGACCAAGTGCATCTCCTTGGGGTGCTCCGGTGCTTTTGTGAAGAAGAAGGATGGGAGTTTCCGAATGTGCATAGATTACCGACAGTTGAACAAAGTAACTATTAAGAACAAGTACCCCATTTCCTCGCATTGATGACTTGTTCGATCAGTTACAAGGTGCTTTTGTCTTCTCTAAAATTGACTTGAGATCCGGTTATCACCAATTGAAAATACGAGCAACGGATGTGCCAAAGACTGCTTTTCGAACTAGGTATGGGCATTATGAATTTGTGGTAATGTCTTTTGGTCTTACGAATGCCCCTGCTGCCTTCATGAGCTTGATGAACGGGATTTTCAAGCCATATTTGGACCTCTTTGTGATCGTGTTTATTGATGATATACTGATATACTCCAAAAGTAAGAAGGAACATGAGAAGCATTTGAGAATGGTGTTAGAGTTGTTGAGGAAGAAAAAGCTTTATGCGAAATTCTCCAAGTGTGAGTTTTGGCTAGATTCAGTGTCCTTCTTGGGGCACGTGGTTTCTAAAGATGGGGTGATGGTGGATCCATCTAAGATAGAGACGGTGAAGAATTGGGTAAGACCTGCAAACGTGTCAGAAATAAGGAGTTTTGTTGGGTTAGCTAGCTACTACCACCGATTTGTCAAGGGATTCTCTTCTATTGCTTCCCAATTGACGAACTTGACTAAGCAGAATGTTCCATTTGTATGGTCGGATGAGTGTGAGGAAAGCTTTCAAAAACTCAAGACTTTGTTGACTACCGCGCCTATCCTTACCTTGCCAGTGGAAGGTAAGAATTTCATTGTCTATTGTGATGCATCCTATACGGGTTTGGGTGCAGTGCTAATGCAAGAGAAGAACGTGATTGCTTATGCTTCAAGACAATTAAAAGTGCATGAACGTAACTATCCAACTCATGACTTGGAATTGGCCGCAGTAGTGTTTGCATTAAAGCAATGGAGACACTATTTGTATGGGGTTAAGTGCGAAATCTACACGGATCATCGTAGTTTACAGTATGTCTTTACTCAGAAAGATTTGAACTTAAGACAAAGGAGATGGATGGAAATACTGAAGGACTACGATATCACTATCTTGTATCATCCGGGGAAGGCGAATGTTGTGGCAGATGCCTTGAGTAGAAAGGCCGGAAGCATGGGGAAGTCTAGCTCATTTGCAAGTTCTTCTAGACGCCCATTGGCTAGAGAGGTTCAGATTTTGGCTAACGACCTTATGAGGTTAGAAATAAATGAGAAGGAGGATTATTGGCTTGTGTAGAGGCAAGATCTTCTTTCCTTGACAAGATTAAGGGGAAGCAGTTTGATGATGAGAAACTGATCCGGATTCGAGATAAAGTGTTGCGAGGAGAGGCTAAGGAAGCAATAATTGATGAGGAAGGTGTTTTAGGATTAAGGGAAGGGTATGTGTACCCCGCATCGATGATTTGATCACCACTATTCTTACAGAAGCTCATAGTTCCGGATATTCTATACATCCTGGTGCAACCAAGATGTATCGCGACCTAAAGCAACACTTCAGGTGGAGTAGAATGAAGCGAGATATTGTTGAGTTTGTTGCCAAATGTCCAAATTGTCAACAAGTAAAGTATGAACACTAAGGCCCGGAGGAACACTTCAGAGAATGCCCATTCCTGAATGGAAGTGGAGAGAATCGCAATGGACTTTGTGGTTGGTCTTCCAAAGACCTTGGGTAAGTATGACTCCGTTTGGGTGATTGTTGATAGGTTAACTAAGTCTGCTCACTTCATTCCTGTCAAGGTGACTACAATGCAGAGAAGTTAGCCAAGATCTACATCTCAGAGATCGTTCGGTTGCATGGAGTTCCACTCTCCATCATAGATAGAGGTACGCAGTTTACTTCTAAGTTTTGGAGGACATTACATGCTGAATTAGGTACTAGGTTGGACCTTAGCACTGCATTTCACCCTCAGACCGATGGTCAGTCTGAGCGAACGATTCAAGTGTTGGAGGATATGCTTCGTGCATGTGTGATAGAGTTTGGTGGCCATTGGGATAGCTTCTTACCTTTGGCAGAGTTTTCATACAATAATAGCTATCACTCAGTATTGAGGCTCCATTTGAAGCATTGTATGGGAGGAGGTGTAGATCTCCCATTGGTTGGTTTGATGCCTTTGAAGTTAGACCTTGGGGGACTGATCTGTTGAGATTCTCTGGAGAAGGTGAAAGCTATTCAAGAAAAGCTTCTGGCGGCGCAAAGTAGACAAAAGGAGTATGCAGACCGGAAGGTTAGAGACTTGGAGTTCATGGAAGGTGAACAAGTCTTGTTGAAGGTTTCACCCATGAAAGGGGTGATGCGGTTCGGAAAAAGGGGTAAGTTAAGTCCAAGGTACATTGGACCATTTGAAGTGCTTAAGAGAATAGGGGAGGTGGCTTATGAATTAGCCTTGCCCCCAGGGCTGTCCGGAGTGCATCCGGTGTTTCATGTGTCCATGCTGAAAAGATACCATGGGGATGGAAACTACATCATCCGTTGGGATTCAGTTTTGCTTGATGAGAATTTGACTTATGAGGAGGAACCCGTTGCTATATTAGATAGAGAAGTTCTCAAGTTGAGGTCGAGAGAGATTGCATCCATCAAAGTTCAATGGAAGAATCGACCGGTTGAAGAAGCTACTTGGGAGAAGGAGGCAGATATGCAAGAAAAATATCCACATCTGTTTACAGATTCAGGTACTCCTTTTCGCCATTGTTTTTCTTCTTTTGATCGTTCGGGGACGAACGATGGGTAAATTGGTATCTATTGTAACGACCTGTTTAGTCGTTTTGAGCAGCAGATTTTTAATTCTGGAAAACTGGCCAAGACTACGGGCACTGCGACGGACCGTCACAGGCACGACGGCCCGTCGAGGGTGCATCGTTTCAGCATACTTAGAATTCTGAAATTGGGTACTGAAAATCGACTCTCTGTAATTGTGACGAGACCTGCAGGACGTGCCGTCACATCCACGACGAACCGTCGTGAGTTTCCGTTGCAAAACACTTCAACTTTTGAGAATTTGGTACAAGAAACGAGTTTCTGACCGTCAGGACGGAGGTGCAGGACGGACCGTCACTGGTGTGACGGTCCGTCACAGCTCACCTAGATTTTGGGAGGCTGCGACGACCTATGTGACGGACCGTCGCAGGCACGACAGGCCGTCACAGGTTGCGCAAATCCCAGGCAGAATAGGATTCCTCTACACGTTTTAAGGGTCGTTTCGGACTATTCTTTCCTTAATTATAAAGATTGAGGGTTAATAGTAATAAGTCTAATTCTTGAGGGATAAAAGGGGTAACTTTGGGTTAATTAGTGGGGTTTTATTGTCCTCTTTTACACTTGATTATATGTTAATTAGGGTAAAAGAAGGAGGGTTTGAATAAAACAAAACAGAAAGAACAAAAGAAAAGAGAGAGAGAGATTGATCGATTGAGAGAGAGTCGAACGAGGAAGAAGGACATCAAAGCTTTGGAGATTCTTGCTTGATCACTAGTCTTCGGTGGAGGTAGGTTATGGTTTTCATGCTACTTGTAGTAAACTCTTAATAGTGAATGATATGTGTTGATAGTATTATAAACCCTACTATATGCTTAAATTGTATGCTTGCATGATTATGATTATGTGATTTTGATAAAACAAAGCATGATGAAGCTATTGAATCCCAAATCTTGAAAGAAACTTTAATCTATGATATTAATGATGATGCCTTGGTATAAAAGAAGGCTTGATGAATTAAAGTAAGGGGATTGATGATGCCTTGGTATAGAGAAGGCTTGATGAATGGATAGAATGATGTTAGTGGATCGGAGTGTCACGTTCCGACACATAGTATAGTGGATCGGAGTGTCACGTTCCGACACATAGTATTAGTGGGACGGGTGTCACGAACCGACACGTAGATATAGGGGATCGGAGTGTCACGTACCGACACATATAGGGGATCGGAGTGTCACGTTCCGACACATATAGGGGATCGGAGTGTCACGTACCGACACATATAGGGGATCGGGTGTCACGAACCGACACTTAGAATTAGGGGATCGGAGTGTCACGTACCGACACATAGTGGTAGGGGATCAGAGTGTCACGTACCGATACAAGAGGAAGAAAGATAATGAATCTTGAAAGATGATAATATACTCAACATAATGAACTTATTTCCCAAATGAGTGTGGTATTGAGGCTTGAGTCCTCATGGATGAACTTGATGGTATTTATTGACGATTATAATACTTGTTGTTGCTACATGTTGAGCTTATAGTTGATTTATAATATTACTTGATATATATTATTTCTATTTTGAGTTGGCCGATGATATCTACTCAGTACTTGTGGTTGTACTGACCCCCTACTTTTATGTTTTCTTCTTTGTATTTGTGTAATGCAGCAAACGTTCCGTCAACTTCAACACAACAGTAATTCGAGCCGGTCTTCACTACCTTTGGAAAATTCAGGGTGAGCTAATGCGTCTAGCTTGGACTGGATCTTCTTCTTCAAGTCTTGATGCCTTGAACTTCCGGCATGGACTAGCTCTTTAGTTATTTTTGTTCTTAGACATTTTAGTTTAGTAATTTGAGGATAGATGTTCTTGTGATGATGACTTCCAGATTTTGGGGATAATAATATAATTTTTTGAGTTGTTTTATTAATGAGTTAAGTCTTCCGCATTTCTTTTGTTGATATTGTTTGAAAATGTTAAAGGTTAGATTGGTTGGTTCGCTCACATAGGAGGGTAAATGTGGGTGCCAGTCGCGTCCTCGGTTTTGGGTCGTGACAGATACGAGACCCCCATCTTTCTCCCTTACCCCTTTGTCTTTTTTCATTTTTAATCTTTAATTAGGAAAACTTCCTTCAACAAGTCTAAAAGTCTTAACATACCTTAAGAGCCAAACCTCGTGCCACGAATCTTCAAGATAGTTCCTTCCCTTTTGCAAAGTTTCGCAACGTTCCCAATCTACCAATTATGCAATATTCATAAGTAAGCAAATTCTTGTAGGCATTCAAATTATTATATGTCTATCATAGACGCTAAACTCACTCATATTTCCAACCAAACTCCCAATCTTGATATATATTGGTATGCCAAATTTTTCATACTTGCTAAATTTCAAGCCAAGAACTTAACTTTAACATCTCCCAATACCCTTGAATTCAATCTTAAATTATATAATATACACCTAATAATTAATTACCTATCTCAATATATCAAACTAATATCTTAATTTTATATATGTATAAAATAAGAATCAACAAACCACTGCTCCAACGTGACCTTCTCCTTTTTTTCCTTTTTTTTTCTTCCTAAACGTCAATTCTGTCTGCAATGTGCCAATTCCTCTCTTTTTTTTCCAAGGCATTCCCTTAATTGCCAATCATTGGCATGATTTCCCAATGATTGGCTTGAGATTCAATTCCCCTCCCCACCATTTTAATACCAAAAAATATATACTAATAATAATGAATACGAGAAAATTATAGACCAACGACCCTTTTTTTTTCTTCAAATCCTGCAACTACGACTATATATAAATTTCAACTTTAAAAATATTCCTATATATGGCAATCATTTGGAATTCTTAATAACTAAGCATCCATTCAATTCAATCTAATAATTTTACTAAAGGTATATCTCTTTTAATAACAAGTTACGACAAACAATATGATATCAAAAGATTCTTCACGCCAACAATTTTTACTACTAAAGCATGCTTATGCAGAATATAGATCAGTTAAGGAAAACTTTTAACTTCAATATTTTACTTCGTTCCTCTTTGTTCTGTAATCTACGCTGCCCAAAAAAATCAGTTTCTAACTCTTTTGTTTTCTGCCCTTCTAATGTTAATTAAGTAAAATAAATAAACTAAATCCACGAACCTAAATCAATTAATGGGTCAAGTAAAAAGGTATTAAATGAATTATGGATATGACCCACTAACTATTAACTAGATTAATTCTTCACTAGAATTTTTATCAACTAAATATTCTTAGTTTCGAATAGTTTAAAAATACGAAGAAGAAGAAGAAGAAGAAGAAGAAGAAGAAGAAGAAGAAGAAGAAGAAGAAGAAGAAGAAGAAGAAGAAGAAGAAGAAGAAGAAGAACAACAACAACAACAACAACAATAATAATAATAATAGTAATAGTAATAATAATAATAATAATAGTAGTAGTAGTAGTAGTAGTAGTACTAATAGTAATAGTAATAGTAATTGTAATAGTAATAATAATAGTAGTAATAGTAATTATTATTATTATTATTATTATTATTATTATTATTATTATTATTATATAACAATAATAATAAAAATAAGAATAACAATAATAATAAGAAGAAGAAGAAGAAGAAGACTACTAATAATAGTAATAATAATACAAATAATAATAATAATAACAATAATAAAATTAATAATAATAATAATAATAATAATAATAACAACAACAACAACAACAATAATAATAGTAATGATAATGACAATAATAATAATAATAATAATATAATAAAATAATAATAATAATAATAATAATAATAATAATAATAATAAAGTACTTATAGAGTTATAATATTAATAAAAATAATAATAATAATAATAGTAACAGTAATATTTATAATAATATGTCACGACCCAAAATCGAGCCGCGACTGGCACCCACACTTACCCTCCTATGTGAGCGAACCAACCAATACAAAACCCAACATTTCAATGTAATTAACAAAATACAATGCGGAAGACTTAAACTCATTAATAAAATCAATTCAATAACTATTATTATCCCCAAAATCTGGAAATCATCATCACAAGAACATCTATCCTCAATTACTAAACTAAGAGTATCTAAGAAAGCGAAAATAAGTAAAAAGCTAGTCCATGCCGGAATTTCAAGGCATCAAGACTTGAAGAAGAAGGTCCAGTCCAAGCTAGAAGCATTAGCTCACCCTGAATCCCGGTGTAATGAAGACTGGCTAGAGATGCGGTTGAGTTGAAGACGACGGTACGTTTGTTGCACTCCACAAATACAAAGAAAGAAACATACAAGTAGGGGTCAGTACACAACACAAGTACTGAGTAGGTATCATCGGCCAACTCAAAATAGAATACAGTATATATCAGTTAATATCATAAATCAACTATAATACTCACCATGTAGCAACAACAAGTACTATAATCATCAATAAGTACTACCAAGTTCATCCATGAGGACTCAAGCCTCAATACCATACTCATTTGGGAATTAGGTTCATTAGATTGAGTATATTAACATCTTTCAAGATTCATTATCTTTCTTCCTCTTGTGTCGGTACGTGACACTCCGCTCCCCTACTACTATGTATCGGTACGTGACACTCCGATCCCCTACTTCTACGTGTCGATTCGTGACACCCGATCCCCTAATACTATGTGTCGGAACGTGACACTCTGATCCCCTAATTCTACGTGTCGGTTCGTGACACCCGATCCCTTAATTCTATGTGTCGAAACGTGACACTCCGATCCCCTAATTCTACGTGTCGATTCGTGACACCCGATCCCTTAAATTCTATGTGTCGGAACGTGACACTTCGATCCCTTAATTCTATGTGTCGGAACGTGACACTCCAATCCACTAATCTCATTCTATC
Source organism: Solanum peruvianum (assembly GCA_027705065.1). NCBI lineage: Eukaryota > Viridiplantae > Streptophyta > Magnoliopsida > Solanales > Solanaceae > Solanum > Solanum peruvianum. The sequence continues at coordinate 22,602 of JAKWJD010000204.1, forward strand.
AATTCATCAAGCCTTCTCTTATACCAAGGCATCATCAATCTCATTACTTTAGTTCACCAAGCCTTCTTTTATACTAAGGCATCATCATTAACAAGTAGATTAGGGTTTCTTCAAGATATAGGATTCAATAGCTTCATCATGGTTATTTTATCACAATTATATAATCACATTCAAGCAAGCAAACAATTAAGCATATAGAGGAGTTTACAATACTACCAATACATATCATTCGCTATTAAGAGTTTACTACGAATAGTATCAAAACCATAACCTTCTCCACCGAAGATTCGTGATCAAGCAAGAAATTTCCAAAGCTTTGTGTTTTCCTCTTCGTTTCTCTCTCCGATCGTTTTCTTTCCCTCTCTTGTTCTTTCTCTTTTTCTTATTCAAAACCCTCTTTCTTTTACCCTAATTAGCATATAATTAAGTATAAAAGATGAGGAATTTAACCCACTAATTAACTCAAGGTTATCTCTTTTAACCTCCAAGAAATTGAGTTATTAATATTAACCCACGAAATTTATAATTATAGCAGGAATAGTCCAAAACGCCCCTTTAAAACTTAAACAGAAATCCGACCCAGCCTGGGATTACGCAACCTGTGACGGTCCGTCATGGCCGTGACGGTCCGTCCTGCAGGTCCGTCGCAAAGTTCAGAGACTCAATTTCCTTGAAGAGTCTGTGACGGTCCGTCGTGCCCACGACGGTCCGTCCTGCCATTCCGTCACGAAGTTCAGAGAGTCGATTTCAGTTCCCAAATTCCAGAATTCTAAGTGTTTTGGAACGAGACACCCTCGATGGTCCGTCGTGCCCATGACGGTTCGTCGTGGGGTCCGTCATCTCAGCCAGTTTTCCAGAAATAAAATTCTGCTGCTCAAAACGACTAAATAGGTCGTTACAATAGATACCAATTTACCCATCATTCGTCCGCGAACGATCACAAGAAGGAAAAACAAGGGCGAAAAGGAGTACCTGAATCTGTAAACAGGTGTGGGTATCTTTCTTGCATATCAGCCTCCTTCTCCCAAGTGGCCTCTTCAACTGGTCGATTCTTCCAACATAATAAAGACTTTTTTTTATCTCATACGAATCTTCTTTGCTTTATCTTTATTCCAAATCAACTGTTGGTATTACGTTATCTTCTCCGTTACACTTGGAGCATCTATGATCTGGATATTTGTTGCTGATAAGTTTACAGTATCTTACTAATAACTCTTCTGAAATAAATACTTTTTTCAAGGCTCTTGTAGTTGGTTGATCTTCTGGCTTTAGCAATGACAAAATCCATCGCTGGACTTCATCCATATCTGATTTCCTTAGCTCTTTGGAATTCGCATATATCATTACTTGATCTCGTGCATAATAACTCCAAATAGCATTGCCATTTAAATAATTATTGGCTAACTCTTGTATGATTGTTGCTATTCCAATTATTCTTTTATTCGCATAAAAGCTCGATATCTCTATCTTGGTATCTCAGCTGTTTTTCTATCTCTTCTGGTATAATCATATCTCTAGTCAGGCCTATCTTTATAACTTGTATTGGCGATTTTATCTCCTCGTATAATATTTCTGCTGGTGTGCTGTATAGAATTTTATAAAAAATAGGTTTCCTTTAGTAATTCTTTTATATGTCATAAATGCTTTATATAATTCTGGTATTCCAATTATTTCTTCTCCGTCATATGTATATACTGTATTTAGTAGTCCATAGCTAAAATGTTGGAATCTACCTGGTGCATTTTTATATCCAAACGGTAAAACGTTCCATTCATAGAATCCTTGTGGAACTGTGAATGCTGTCAATTGTTTAGATTCTCTTCTAGTTTTAGTGTTGGTAAATCCTGATTTACAGTCAAATTTGCTGAAATAATTATATCCTTGTATTTGTCTTATTTTTATTATTTTTGTTTGGTATTGGATAATTATATGTTTTAGTTTTAGCATTTAGATTACGATAATCTATAACCATTCTACTTTTACCTCTTTTTTGTTCACTATGTTTTATAACTATAAATGCTGGACTTGTGTGTTTACTATTGCTTTTTTGTATGTAATTATTTTCTAATAATTCATCTATATGTATTTTAAATTCTTTTAAATCATCAAAGTTATATTTTAATGGTTTTTGTGTTATTATACTATTTTCATCTATTAATTCAATTTTTACTTTTGTCTTATGTTTTTCCCATCCTTGTAATGGATTTTCGCTATATAATTGTTCTAGCTGTTCATTAATTATTTTAATTTTATCTATAGCAAATATAATAATTTCTAATTGTGTTATTGTTTATTATTTATATTTTCCATTTCTTCGTTTATCTTTTCACTTCCTTTTATCCATTCCATAGGTTTTCGTTGTTTTTATTTACTCTTTTTGCTCCTATTTATTTCCGCATGGTGTGGTAAACCACCAATGTGTTTTTGTTATTATGTGTGGATAAAATCTATCTAGAAATGGCATTCCTAATAACATATCTTTT
>JAKWJD010000205.1:0-25131 GCA_027705065.1 Solanum peruvianum
GGAGCATTTGAGAATTGTGTTTGAAGTATTGAGGGAGAAAAAGCTTTATGCCAAATTCTCCAAGTGTGAGTTTTGGCTAGATTCAGTGTCATTCTTGGGGCACGTGGTTCTGAGGATGGAGTGATGGTGGATTCTTCTAAGATTGAAACAGTGAAGAATTGGGTAAGACCTACTAATGTGTCAGAAGTAAGTAAGGCTTTGTTGGTTTAGCTAGCTATACTACCGTCGATTTGTCAAGGGATTCTCTTCTATTGCTTCCCAATTGACAAACTTGACTAAGCAGAATGTTCCATTTGTATGGTCGGATGAATGTGAGGAATGCTTTCAGAAACTCAAGACCTTGCTGACTACTGCACCTATCCTTACCTTGCCAGTAGAGGGTAAGAACTTCATTGTTTATTGTGATGCATCCTATTCTGGTTTGGGTGCAGTGCTAATGCAAGAGAAGATGTAATTGCTTATGCTTCGAGGCAATTAAAGGTGCATGAACGTAACTATCCGACCCATGATTTGGAGTTGGCTGCGATAGTGTTTACATTAAAGAAATGGAGACACTATCTATATGGGGTCAAGTGTGAAGTCTATACGGATCATCGTAGCCTACAGTATGTCTTTACTCAGAGAGATTTGAATTTGAGACAGAGGAGATGGATGGAACTACTGAAGGACTATGATGTCACCATCTTGTATCACCCAGGAAAGGCTAATGTTGTGGCAGACGCCTTAAGTAGAAAAGCAGGGAGCATGGGTAGTTTAGCCCACTTACAAGTTTATAGACGCCCGTTGGCTAAAGAAATCCAAAACTTGGATAATGACTTTATGAGGCTAGAAGTAAATTATAAGGGACGATTTTTGGCTTGTGTGGAGGCGAGATCTTCTTTTCTTGACAAGATTAAGGGAAAGCAGTTTGATGATGAGAAACTAAGCCGAATTCGGGATATGGTGTTGCGAGGAGAGGCTAAAGAGGCCATAATGGATGAGGAAGGTGTTTTGAGAGTATCAAGGGAAGGGTATGTGTGCCCCGTGTTGATGATTTGATCCACACTATTCTTACAGAGGCTCATAGTTCCGGATATTCTATACATCCTGGTGAAACCAAGATGTACCATGACCTAAAGCAACACTTTTGGTGGAGTAGAATGAAGCGCGACATCGTTGATTTTGTTGCCAATGTCCAATTGTCAACAAGTAAGGATAACACCAGAGGCCCGGAGGAACACTTCAGAGAATGCCCATTCCTGAATGGAAGTGTGGAGAGAATTGCAATGGATTTCGTGGTTGGTCTTCCAAAGACATAGGGTAAGTTTGATTCTATTGGGTAATTGTGGACAGATTAACTAAGTCTGCTCACTTCATTCGGTCAAGGTGACCTACAATGCAGAGAAGTTAGCCAATCTATATCTCAGAAATTGTTCGATGCATGGGTTCCACTTTCCATCATATCAGATAGAGGTACGCAGTTTACTTCTAAGTTTTGGAGAACATTGCATGCGGAATTAGGTACTAGGTTGGACCTTAGTACTGCATTTCACCCTCAGACCGATGGTAAGTCTGAGCGAACGATTCAGGTATGGAAGATATGCTTCGTGCATGTGTGATAGAATTTGGTGGTCATTGGGATAACTTATTACCCTTAGCGGAGTTTTCATACAATAATAGCTATCACTCCAGTATTGACATGGCCCCATTTGAAGCGTTGTATGGGAGGAGATGTAGGTCTCCCATTGGTTGGTTTGATGCATTTGAGGTTAGACCTTGGGGTACTGATCTTTTGAGGGATTCATTAGAGAAAGTAAAATCTATTCAAGACAATCTTTTAGCGGCGCAAAGTAGGCAAAAGGAATATGCAGATCGAAAGGTTAGAGACTTGGAGTTTATGGAGGGTGAGCAAGTCTTGCTGAAGGTTTCACCCATGAAAGGGGTGATGCGGTTTGGTAAAAGGGGTAAGCTAAGCCCAAGGTATATTGGACCATTTGAAGTACTAAGCGAGTAGGGGAGGTGGCTTATGAATTAGCCTTGCCTCCAGGGCTGTAGGAGTGCATCCGTATTTCATGTGTCTATGTTGAAGATACTATGTGGATGGAACTACATCATTCGTTGGGATTCATTTCTCTGATGAGAATTTGACATATGAGGAGGAGCTATTGCATTCTAGATAGAGAAAATCCGCAAGTTGAGATCAAGGGAGATTGCGTCCATCAAAGTTCAATGGAAGAATCAACCAGTTGAAGAGTCCACTTGGGAGAAGGAGACTGATATGCAAGAAAATACCCACACATGTTTACAGATTCAGGTACTCCTTTTCGCCCTTGTTTTTTCTTCTTGGATCGTTCGAGGACGAACGATGGGTAAATTGGTATCTATTGTAACGACCTGCTTAGTCTTTTTGAGCAGCAGATTTTATTTCTGGAAAACTGTCTTGGTCGACGGATCCCACGACGTACCGTCATGGGCACGACGGACCGTCGAGGGGGTCTCGTTCCAAAACACTTAGAATTCTGAATTTGGGTACTGAAATCGACTCTCTGAACTTCATGACGGAATGGAGGACGGACCATCCCAGGCACGACCGACCGTCACAAATCTTTCCACAGAATTAACTCTCTGAACTTTGTGACGGACCTGCAGGACGGACCGTCACAGCCATGACGGACCGTCACAGGTTGCGTAACCCAGACTGGGTCGGACATCTGTTAATGTTTTTAAAGGGGCATTTTGGACTATTCATGATGATAATTATAAAGTTAGTGGATTAATGTTAATAATTCAATTTCTTAGGGGTTAAAAGAGATAAACTTGAATTAATTAATGGGTTAATTCATCATCTTTTATACTTAATTATATGCTAATTAGGGTAAAAGAAAGAGGGTTTGAATAAGAAAAATAGAAAGAACAAGGAGAGGGAGAACGAACGAACGAGACAGAGGAGAAACGAAGAGGAAAGTAAAGATTTTGAGGATTAGCTTGCTTGATCACAATTCTTCGGTGGAGGTAGGTTATGGTTTATGCTATTCGTAGTAAACTCTTAATAGCGAATGATATGTGTTGGGTAGGATTATAAAGTCTTCTATATGCTTAATTGTGTGCTTTACATGATGTGATTATATAATTGTGATGAATTAGCATGATGAAGCTATTGAATCTTGAATCCTAAATTTACTTTGTTAATGATGATGCCTTGGTATAAAAGAAGGCTTGATGAACTAAAGTAATGAGATTGATAATGCCTTGGTATAAAAGAAGGCTTGATGAACTAAAGTAATGAGATTAGAGGATCGGGTGTCACGTTCCGACACCAGGAGAGTAATCGAGGATCGGGTGTCACGTTCCGACACCAGGATAGTATATGGATCGGAGTGTCACGTTCCGGCACCAGGATAGTATATGGATTGGGTGTCACGTTCCGGCACCAGGATAGTATATGGATCGGGTGTCACGTTCCGGCACCAGGATAGTATATGGATCGGAGTGTCACGTTCCGACACCAGGATAGTATATGGATCGGGTGTCACGTTCCGACACCAGGATAGTATATGGATCGGAGTGTCACGTTCCGACACCAGGATAGTAGTAGTGGAGCGGAGTGTCACGTACCGACACAAGAGGAATAAAGATAACGAATCTTGAATTATGATAATATACCAAATCTTAAAGAACTAATTCCCAAATGAGTATGATGGGGAGGCGTGAGTCCTCATTGATGTGCTTGGTGTTGTGACCAAGGGTTTTGGTAATTGTAAATGTCGCATGTTAAGAATAGGTTGATTTTATGTTATTATCTGATATATACTGTTTTCTATTTTGAGTTGGCCGATGATACCTACTCAGTACTTGTGCCTTGTACTGACCCCTACTTGTATTTGTTTTTCTTTGTTAATTGTGGAGTGCAGCTAACGTTCCATCGTCTTCAACTCAACCGCAACTCTAGCCAGTCTTCATCAAGCCAGATTTCAGGGTAAGCTAATGCTTCTAGCTTGGACTGGATCTTCCTCTTCATGTCTTGATGCCTTGAACTTCCGGCTGGACTAGCTTTTTATTTATTTTAGCTTCTTAGATACTCTTAGATTTAGTAATTTGAGGAGGAAGATATTCTTGTGGTGATGACTTCCAAATTTTGGGATAATGATTGATAAATTTTAGAAGTTATTTAATTTATTTCGTTAATGAGTTTTAAAGTCTTCCGCATTGTATTTTGTTCAATATGTTTGGGCTTAGATTGGTTGGTTCACTCACATAGTCGGATAAGTGTGGGTGCCACTCGCGGCTGGTTTTGGGTCATGACATTATCATAATTTAAGATTCATTATCTTTATTCCTCTTGTGTCGGTACGTGACACTCCGCTCCACTACTACTATCCTGGTGTCGGAACGTGACACTCCGATCCATCTACTATCCTGGTGTCGGAACGTGACACTCCGATCCATCTACTATCCTGGTGTCGGAACGTGACACTCCAATCCATATACTATCCTGGTGTCGGAACGTGACACCCGATCCATATACTATCCTGGTGTCGGAACGTACACTCCGATCCATATACTATCCTGGTGTCGGAACGTGACACTCCGATACATATACTATCCTGGTGTCGGAACGTGACACTCCGATCCATATACTATCCTGGTGTCGGAACGTGACACTCCTCCTCCATATACTATCCTGGTGTCGGAATGTGACACCCGATCCTCTAATCTCATTACTTTAGTTCATCAAGCCTTCTTTTATACCAAGGCATCATCATTAACAAAGTAAATTTAAGATTTAAGATTCATAGCCTCATCTTCCCAATCCATTACAATTACAAAATCAATCATGCAAGCACACAATTAAGCATATAGTAGACTTTATAATACTACCCAACACATATCATTCGCTATTAAGAGTTTTCTTTCATGAGATAGTATAAACCATAACCTACCTCCACCGAAGAATCGCGATCAAACAAGCTATCTTCCCAAAACCTTTGCTTTCCTTGCGTTCTTCTCTCTTCCTCTCGATCGTTTCTCTCTTTTCTCTCTGTCTTTCTATTTTTCCTTATTCAAACTCCTCTTCTTTTACCCTAATTAGCATATAATTAAGTATAAAAATGATAAAAATAACCCACTAATTATTTCAAGGTTATCTCCTTTAACCCCCAAGTATTGAATTATTAACATTAATCCACTAAGTTTATAATTCTAAAAGCATGAATAGTCCAAACGCCCCTTAAAACTTTTAACACAGAATCCGACCCAGTCAGGGTTACACAACCTGTGACGGTCCGTCATGACTGTGACGGTCTGTCCTGCAGGTCCGTCACAAAGTTCAGAGAGTTAATTCTGTGGAAAGATTTGTGATGGTCCGTCGTGCTCACGACGGTCCGTCCTGCCATTCCGTCACGAGTTCAGAGAGTTGATCTCAATACCCAAATTTCAGAATTCTAAGTGTTTTGGAATGAGACCCCCTCGACGGTCCGTCGTGACCATGACGGTCCATCGTGGGATCCGTCGACTCAGACAGTTATTACCAGAAATACTCTACTGCTCAAAACGACTAAACAGGTCGTTACATCCTTACGCATGAGTTATTCTTAGTAAAAGTCTTGAGGAAGTCATGAGACTGTAGAGGGGCTTGAGAGGATCCTCTAAGTGAGTTAACTATTGATATTCAAAAAAAATCCACTCATATTAATATGAATTGTGTGTTTGAGTTGGAAGTGAGGTGTACTCTCTTCTCTAAACCTTGTTTCAGCTGAGATCCTTACGAGGAAGTATGTTGTAGAGCTTGGTAGCGTTTTCACCAGAAAGGATAGTATGAGTTATGACATTAATAGTAGTGGTAGTAAAAGTGCTAGAGTTAGAGAAAATCATGCATAAGTAAATAATCTATGAAAGGGGCATAGTTATGGGACATGATATGTTATTACAATCATATACCTAATGAATTATAAATGATGAGTTTCCTTTATGGGTAGACTAAGGAATAGAAATTCTATATCGAGATCATGATAAAAGGTGGAGAGCTTGTTACTAGTTAGAATGAGTTGGTGTATACTTTAATTCGAAAGAACTTTATGTCAATGAAACATTGTGTTAGTGAAGGACAAATATAAACACATAATAGAGCAGATTATTCATGAGGTGATAGGCCAATCTAGGCTTATGATTTCTGAAAGGAGAACCCATGGAATTCAGAGGATTATAGAACTAATTAAGAAATAAGGTATAGTACGTGAGTAAATAGTACTTAAATTGTGAAATGGAAGGTGAGGATTGTCAATAAATGGAAGACAGAGAGATGAAGATTGCCTTCTTGTCATGAGATCTTAGTGGGCGAGTGTTATGTGAGAAATTATATTGATAATTGTGTTTAGTGATAGACGCTAAGCTTAAATTTGAGATGAGTGTCGTGATAAAAAAATGTCAACATGAGGGTGATGATGTTACCTTAAGATCTGGTATAGTAGGTTTGACAAAGAAAAGGTGAAGAATTAATATGTTAGCTACATTGAATGTGAGTTGTACAAGTATGGGATTCTGAATCTTGATGAGAGTAATTAAGTGCGTTAATAAGACAGTGGAGTAACAAGAGTAATAAAAGGTGTGCCCGAGATTGTATCTAGTCAGATAAGATTCCCTAAAAGATTTAGATGAAGCATCCTATAAAGGGGTATTGGTACATGCTTATGGAGAGTGTAGTTATGAAATAAGTTCTTCTCGAATATTATAGTTTAAAAAAATGTATACCAGTTCAGAGAAGGTGGAATAGATCCATAGTTTTCAAGTGTCAACTTTAGAATTAAGGGGGAAATGATAAGGTGTGAAATCAACCCAAGTGTTGAGGATGAGATAGTGATTTTTTCGGAAGAGTTTTAGTGATATATCGACCCATTCATAATCTTGTGTATTCATCAATATTCGGTCATTCTAATATCTTATTGATGTTCTTATACCATCTAAGATTAAAATGTGGAGGAGGAATAGAGTGGAGTATTACTATGAGTAATAGTTAAATGAGAGCAATAGTTAGTTTCGAGTAGGAATGCGTGAAATTTCAGTTGGTGTGGTAGGGATGATGAGAGGATGGGAATTCCTTGAAAGTTGGTTAGCAGGAGTCTATGGAGTGGTTAAAGTAATAAACTTGAATGTGGCGTTCTTAACATGTGGGCAAACACGTAATACATTAGGTTGTTCCTCATAAGAGCTAAAGGTTGGTTGAATGTAGTGGTAAGGAGGAGCAGTCTCAAGATAAGATTTCCTTGAAGAGATAAAAAAAAAACTGAATTTGGTGGTTCAGATTAGTATTGACATCTCATTGTTTAGCACTTTGTGAATTAGAGATTAGGCTTGAAAATAGTAAGAACAAGTGCATTTTGAGTTAGATAATTGTAGTAGTAGTCATATACTCTAATGGGAGTAAGAAGTTGCAGCTAATGAACTGTAGTAATCAGAAAGGAGAGCATAGTTTAGAACTGTTGCTAAGCTTAAATATTGCCAGTCATTTTACCCAAAGCAGAGTATTCTTATTCTTACTTCATGCCCAAGCATTATGTGCTTAAGATAAGATAAATTCAGATAGATCACGACTTTATTTGAAACAATATCATTCTTGACTTATGTATTATAGAAAGTTCCAACTCTTGGTGAATCAGTTCCGTCTATGTTAGTAGGAAAGTCAAGAAGTCAGAGAAATAGTAAGAGTAACCATTTTTCATTCTCAGTCTAGCCATCATTCAATGAAGATGTGTTTCCAGGGGGTGGGGGGGTACAATGTAACGCCCCAAAAAATTTTAAGTCAAGACTCTAACCCTTCTTCATTGTGAATGAAATTCTTCCGAGTGAATTTAAATTTTTTTAGGTGTTAGGATCACTAGATGTAACATCTCTAGTTTCAAAAAGAACTAAAGAGAAATTCATTCAAGTCACCCATAAGTTTTCTTATGTTATGGGTCAAATACAAAAGATCATATCTTTTAGCATATAAAGAGTTAGGTTGACCTATCAAATTGAAGGTTATTGAGTCTTTTTTTCAAAGACACCAAATTTGCCTCAATCTGAGTTTAGAGTAAAATATTATGACTGATTTACTAGAGATGCTCTAACAAGGAAAAAGCTTCGCAATGGCTCCGCGTTACGGAGTGATACGTACCTCACTATCCGCTAGAAAATTATTCTGACTTCCAACTCATTTTATTTAATTTTAAGGGTATTTTGGTCCTAAAACCCCTTAGGAAGTCATCTAAATTACCCAAAACGTGTAGAAAAATTAAGTTTCATAATCAAACCCTTTGAGTCACTATAAAATTTCTACGCTCAAGAAACTTCAAGAAACACTAAGGATAGGGTTCATCTTCCAAGAATCTCCTTCAAGTTTCTTCAAGAATATTGTTCTTCCAGGTATGTAAGCTTTTATAGTATTTTGTATGTTCTACCTCACACCAATCATGTAAAATTTCACCCATGAATTCTTTTTAAAGTTGATAGATTGAGATTCTTGATGAATTCTTGAGGTTTAGCTTCATTCTTAATTTTACGTTGTTAAAATGCATTTTATTTGTTGTAATAACAACAATCAAATTTATAATGATGAATAAAATTGATTTCAAATTGTATTACAACTATAGTTTATATAATAACACATAATCTAATTTGAATATTATTTAAATATTTGAAATTCAAGTATAATGTCTTTTTAATGTCGTTTATAAGAGAAAAATAAATAATAATAACTAAATAATTGATACCATTAGGGTATACATACATACATATATATATACATACATACATACATACATACATATATACATACATACATACATACATACATACATATATATATATATATATATATAATATATATAATATATATAATATATATATATATATATTATATATATATATTGTAATAACCCAAAAGTTCCTCTTTAGAGTTTTGAATATTTGTTTAACTTAAGTTAATTAATCGATAGTTTATGGCTAAAGTGATAATTTATTTAAGACCCTATACTATTTAACCTTTATTTAATAAAATATGTGGTTAAAACCTATCACAATTAGTACTTAATAAATTCATAAAAGGAAAAGAAGAAAGGAGAAAGACGGAACGGACGAAGGGTTTCGTCATCTTGGCGAACTGCTTCAGGTACTTGCATCAAACCTGCATGTTCTTCCATAATTTCTACATATATATATAATGGCTGAATATTGGAGGGATGCATAGAATATAAGTAGCTGCCAAAACGGTTTTTCTTTTTTCTTTTTTTTGTCTTCGAGCTAGGCTTACTGAGTTTGCGTGATTAACGTAATGTTGAATTTGATAAATACATTAAGACATCGTATTATGTATACTATAGGATTTATACAGAATAATTGATTATAAGTGAAATTTGGGTTCTTAAAGGCTAAATGACAATTCCTGTTTGCTATGTCTTTTAAATTGGATGATTTTGGAATAAGTTTTTAGGTGGGTAATTAATAACTGATAGTGATTATTGGGGAATGATAATTAGAAGTATATGATAAATTTAGGGGTAAGTATACATGGTTGTTCAAGTTACTGGTTGTAATGTTTGGTCCTTATTTTATTGTATTGTTATACGATTATTAATATGGTTATATAAGGATGACATTGGATAGTTAAAGGTGCACGCATATGATTGGAAAGCGGAGATCAAATAATTAGGAGAAACTAAGGTTGTACAATTAGTGTTAATCAAATTTAAGTTTGGACGTTCTTGTTAGTCTGTCACTGATTTCGTAATCAGTAGTTTCTACATTTTATTATTAAAATATTTTATTCCTCGTTATAGACTTTATTTTAAATATATTGAGATACGTAATTAAATATAAGGTGTAGTATATTATATGAATTACATTAAATTATGCTAATGAGAGGAAATAGAACTTACCCTTAAGTTTAAACTTTAGGAACTTGATTGTATACTCGAGTAAGTTTCTGAGTGAGTTTAGAGTCTAGACTAGACACAAAGTAATGTGGATATTTTTCGTCTTGAAATCTTATTATGGACACTTATTTGAATAGATTGTTTTGAGTTGGAAGTTCAACAAAAAGGGAAGACTCAAGTTCCAAAGTGATTGTTCTACTATTTGAGGCAAGTGGATTTCTAAACTCTTGTTAAGCGTACGAAATTCGTGTATTTCCTTGTGTGATGTTGAGAATGATTTGGAGACTTGTTTTTTTATTTGTTGGTGTTGTATCCTTGTTGTAAATTGAGCTTTGGTATCAAAATGGTTATCTCCTCATTTTCATTTGAGCATGTAATTTGCATTGTACTTGAGACATGGTTGTGGTAAGAGGATGTACCATTTCGAGGGTCGTATCGCGCGCCGTGATGGATATATATTTCGAGGGACGTATCACGCGCCGCGAAGGTTACTATTATCGAGGGTCGTGTCGTGCGCCGCGACAGATGCATGGACAGATATGTCCCCCATGGTCCCAGACTGAGAGACAGCGGGTGTGTATCGTTAGGGAAGACATGCATCACTATACTTGACATTGCATCTCATGGCATTACACATTTATTATTGATGAACTTGAACATGTGTTTTGTTGATCTTGTGAGTGTTTTCTCTTGAAACTCGTGACTGTTGAATATTGAGTTGTTATTGAGAATGTGTAAACTGATAGAGTGTGGTTATTGAGTTGTGTGTTTGGTAACTGTAAACTGTTAGACTGTAGCGTGGAGGTTTAGATATGGTGTAAGAAGTGCCCGTATTTTGTTCACTTAACTTGTGTTTAGAGGTTGCTTGTTGGTGGGTACCGCGTGGTTTGGTACTCACCCTTGCTTCTACAAATTTTTGTAGGATACGAGCCTGGATCTTCGTGATACCTGTCATTCTTTTTGTTTCCGAGGCATCTTGTGGAGGATTGTGAGGTAGATGCTTGTCATCTCAGCGAACTTTCCTACTCCAATTTATGATTTTGTTTTTACTTGAAACAACTTCATTTTAGACTCCTATTTTATTTCAATTCTAATATTTACATTAGAGGCTTGTGGACGTGACAACTGGTTTTGGGAATTGAATTAATATGACTTCGTTTCATAATAGAAATTGTTGAATTGTCATACTTCCGCACTTTGTTAGATATTTGGTTTTAGGCTGACTTGTCTTGGTGGGATAAGACGAGTGCCATCACACCACATTTTTGGGTCGTGACAAAATGGTATCAGAGCCCCAGGTTCATAGGTCTCACTTGTATACAAGTCAAGTCTACGTAGAGTCTCAAGGATCAGTACGGAGACGTCTTACTTATCTTTGAGAGGCTACAAGGATTACTAGGAAAACTTCTTTTTGTTCATTCTTTCTCATCGTGCGTAGTCCACCTTCTTTAGTACTGAGTTGTTGTATACTCTTTTGACAGATGACGAGAACTAGAACTAATGTACTGGTGGTAGAGGGGGGCACTTCCCGAGGCAGTTGTTGAGCCCCAGCTAGAGGTAGGGTAGATCTCGAGCTAGAGGATGGGAAGAGCGAGGACGCACATGAGTTTCTAACTACTTGCCGAGAGTTACTAGAGGTGGTTGGGTTAGCTGAGTCACATGGGGTTCGATATGCTACACTCCAGCTTCGTGGACCAGCGAGAGACTGGTGGAGGACTTATTCGGGATGTTTGCCAGTTGGATCTCCTCCAGTAACTTGGGAGCAGTTTGCTAGTGCATTCCAAGATCGTTTTTTCCCATGGAGCATGAGAGAGGAGAGTCGCTTGAGGTTTGAGAGTCTGAGACAGGATGGTTTATCGGTTACAGAGTATGAGGCGCCAGTTGTCTAGGCATGCATTGGCCATTATTCCATATGAGACAGAGAGGATCCGCAGATTTGTGAGGGGATTGACTTTCTCTATCAGGTCAGCTGTGTTTCGGGCATCTAGGGAGGGGGCTTCTTTCCAGTCCATTGTGAGCGCCGCCAAAGAGGCGGAATTGATGGAGAGAGAGGAGTTTGGGGACCCTAAAAGAGCCCGTATATCAGGACAGTTTCATGGTGCCTCATCTGGAGTAGGGGATCACAGAGAGTGAGTGGTTCTTTTCAGCAGCGGGGACCTATTCATGCATCTATGCCGACATTTGAGGGTGGCCAGACATCTAGGGGTTCTTATAGCTCGGGTCAGAGCTCGTACGGTTCACAGCAGCGACCTACAGGGCGAGGAAATTATAGTGGGTTTTTCAGGGTCCACACAACAGTTCCCAGGTCAGAGATTTTGTTTTACTTGTGGAATCCCGATCATCTAATGCGGCAGTGTACTTCCCAAAGGGGTCGTGGTGGGCCTCGACCTAATCTTCATTCCAGACTAGACCACCAGCACCACAGGGTAGAGGTCGTGGCAGAGTTCAGTCAGGTAGAGGTGATAGAGTTTCTAGTAGTGGTGTTGCAGCTCAGCAGAGTGGGGGTAGAGGTACCACCCGGATGGAGGTGGACGAGGAGGCCACTGCTATGCTTTCCCCCCCGGAGACCTGAGGCGGAGACCTCCGATGCTGTTATTACAGGTTCATCCCAGTATGCTATCGACCTGCGTCTGTGTTGTTTGATCCAGGTTCTACATTCTCTTATGTTCTACGTATTTTGCTGCTAAATTTGATATGATATGTGATAGCATGATTGTACCTATTCGTGTTTCTACACCCGTGGGTAAGCCCTTAGTGGTGGATCGAGTGTATCGATCCTGTCTTGTTTCTTTGGCTGGGTATGATACTTGGGTAGATTTAATCATTCTGGGGATGGTAGACTTTGATGTTATCTTGGGTATGGATTGGCTTTCTCCTTACCACGCTGTCCTTGATTGTAATGCTAAGACTGTGACTTTAGCAATACCTGTATCCCGAGGGTTGAGTGGAAGAGTGTTAGTGGTTCTTATCCTAGCAAGGTCATCTCTTTTATCCGTGCTCAGAGACTGGTGGAGAGGGGGTGTTTGTCTTACTTAGCTTTTATTCGGGATACTAGTGTTGAACCACCTCCAATGGACTCTGTTCCCGTGGTCCAGGAGTTTCTCGATGTATTTCCTTCTGATCTTCCAGGTGTTCCTCCCGATAGGGATATCGATTTCGCTATTGATTTGGAACCGGGCACTAAACCTATTTCTATCCCTCCATACCGTATGGCTCCAGCAGAGTTGAAAGAATTGAAGGATCAGTTGCAGGATTTATTGAGTAAGGGTTTTATTCGCCCTAGTGTATCACCTTGGGGTGCCCCTATATTATTTGTGAAGAAGAAGGATGGGACTATGAGAATGTGTATTGATTACAGACAGTTGAACAAGGTAACAGTGAAGAATAAGTATCCTCTTCCACGTATTGATGACTTATTTGATCAGTTACAGGGAGCATCATTGTTCTCTAAGATTTATTTGAGGTCTGGGTATCATCAGTTGAAGATTAGGGCATCAGATATCCCTAAGACAGCTTTTCGGACTCGGTATGGGCATTATGAGTTCCTAGTGATGTCCTTCGGATTGACTAATGCCCCTGCAGCATTCATGGAGTTGATGAATGGGGTGTTTCGACCATACCTTGATTCTTTTGTGATTGTTTTCATTTATGACATCTTGGTTTACTCCAAGACTAAGGAGGACCATGTCCGACACTTGAGGATTGTACTTCAGAGGTTGAAGAAGAGAAGTTGTATGCCAAGTTCTCAAAGTGTGAGTTCTGGCTTACTTCTGTGGCATTCTTAGGACATGTGGGGCTAAGGAGGGTATTAGAGTAGATCCGGCCAAGATTGAGGCAGTTAGAGGCTAGACGCGACCTACTTCACCTACTGAGATTAGGAGTTTTTGTGGATTGGCAGGCTATTATCGACGATTTGTTCAGAGTTTCTCTACTATTGTAGCTCCATTGACTAGATTGACTCGACATGATGTGAGTTTTCAGTGGTCTGATGAGTGTAGGAGAGCTTTCAAAAGCTCAAGACTTTGTTGACTTCTGCTCCTGTGTTGACTCTACCTGAGGAAGGTGTAGACTTTACTGTGTATTGTGATGCTTCAGGAGTTGGTTTTGGTGTGGTGTTGATGCAGGGGAAAGTGATTGCTTATGCTTCTAGGCAATTGAAGTCCCATGAGAAGAACTACCCTACTCATGATCTGGAGTTAGCGGCTGTGATATTTGTACTTAAGTTATGGCGTCATTATTTGTATGGAGTGCATTGTGAGATCTTCACTGATCATCGGAGTCTTCATATATCTTTAGCCAGAGGGATTTGAACTTGAGGCAACGGAGATGGCTTGAGTTGCTGAAGGACTATGATGTGACCATTCTGTATCATCCAGGAAAGGCCAATGTTGTGGCCGATGCTCTGAGTAGGAAGACTCCTAGCATGGGGAGTCTTGCAGCGCTTAGTATTGAGGAGAGACCATTGGCTAGAGATGTGCAGATATTAGCTAACAGTCTTGTCCGCTTGCAGATTTCAGAAGAGAGTGATGGGATGATTGCTTTTATTGAGGCTCGGTCTTCTTTAGTCGAGCAAATCCGTGCACACCAGTTTGATGATGAAAAATTATGTCTCATTCGAGACAAAGTATTGAGAGGGGAAGCTAAGGAGGCTGTCCTTGATTTTGATGGTGTCTTGCGGATCGGAGGCAGAATTTGTGTGCCCAGGACAGACGATTTGATTAGATTAATTCTCGAGGAGGCCCATTGTACTCGGTATTCCATCCATCCGGGAGCGGCGAAGATGTATCATGATCTGAGTCAGCATTACTGGTGGTGTGGGATGAAGAGAGATATTTCAGACTTTGTTTCGAGGTGTCTGACTTGCCAGCAGGTCAAGTGTGAGCACCAGCGGCCCGGGGGTGTATCTCAGAGGATGCCTATTCCTACTTGGAAGTGGGAGCGGATTACTATGGACTTTGTTGTGGGTTTGCCTACCACAGTGGGTGGTTATGACTCTATTTGGGTTGTTGTTGATAGGCTTACCAAGTCTGCCCACTTCATCCCGGTTCGGGTAAAGTATACAGCAGAAAAGTTAGCCGAACTATATATCAGTCAGATTGTGCGACTACATGGAGTTCCTGTTTCTATCATATCAGATCGAGGTTCACTATTTACTTCTCACTTCTGGAAGGCATTACAACATGGTCTGGGTACTCATTAGATATGAGTACGGCAATTTCACCCTCAGACAGATGGTCAATCTGAGCGGACCATTCAGGTATTGGAAGATATGCTTCGAGCGTGTGTGATCGATTTTGGTGCAAGATGGGATCGACATTTACCCTTAGCGGAGTTCGCCTATAAACAGTTATCACTCTAGTATCCAAATGGCCCCATTTGAGGCATTGTATGGTAGACGGTGTAGATCTCCTATTGGTTGGTTTGATTCGGCGGAGATGGACTCTTTGGATACAGACTTGCTTAGAGATGCTATGGAACAAGTCCGTATGATTCAGTATAGTCTGTTGACAGCCCAGAGTCGACAGAAGAGTTATGCAGACCGGAGAGTTAGAGCCTTAGTGTTTATGGAGGGTGATCTTGTTTGGCTCCGAGTATCACCCAAGAAGGGTGTGATGAGGTTTGGAAAGAAGGGCAAGCTTAGCCCTAGGTTCATTGGACCTTTTGAGATTTTGAGCCGAGGTGGGGAGGTGGCTTATAAGTTGGCCTTGCCACCTAGTTTGTCGGCAGTTCATCCTGTTTTCCATGTTTGTATGCTTCGGAAGTATATTCCGGATGAATCTCATGTGATTTCACTCGATTCTGTGGAGCTGGGTCCAGACTTGACATATGAGGAGGAGCCTATAGCTATATTGGATAGGCAAGTCCGAAAGCTTAGGACCAAAGAGCTTGTTTCAGTGAAGGTGCAATGGAAGCACCGTTCAGTAAGAGAAGCAACTTGGGAGACAGAGTCTGACATGCGTGCCAGATATCCTCAACTTTTTAAAGCTTCAGGTAATTTCTTTTACTCTATGTTCGAGGACAAACATGGTTTTTAGTGGTGTATAATGTAATAACCCAAAAGTTCCTCTTTAGAGTTTTGAATATTTGTTTAACTTAAGTTAATTAATCGATAGTTTATGGGCTAAAGTGATAATTTATTTAAGACCCTATACTATTTAACCTTTATTTAATAAAATATGTGGGTAAAACCTATCACAATTAGTACTTAATAAATTCATAAAAGGAAAAGAAGAAAGGAGAAAGACGGAACGGACGAAGGGTTTCGGCATCTTGCGAACTGCTTCAGGTACTTGCATCAAACCTGCATGTTCTTCCATAATTTCTACATATATATATAATGGCTGAATATTGGAGGGATGCATAGAATATAAGTAGCTTCCAAAACGGTTTCTTCTTTCTTTTTTTTTGTCTCGAGCTAGGCTTACTGAGTTTGCGTGATTAACGTAATGTTGAATTTGATAAATACATATGACATCGTATTATGTATACTATAGGATTTATACAGAATATTGATTATAAGTGAAATTTGGGTTCTTAAAGGCTAAATGACAATTCCTATTTGCTATGTCTTTTAAATTGGATGATTTTGGAATAAGTTTTTAGGTGGTAATTATAACTGATAGTGATTATTGGGGAATGATAATTAGAAGTATATGATAATTTAGGGGTAAGTATACATGGTTGTTCAAGTTACTGGTTTGTAATGTTTGGTCCTTATTTTATTGTATTGTTATACGATTATTAATATGGTTATATAGGATGACATTGGATAGTTAAGGTGCACGCATGTGATTAGAAAGCGGAGATCAAATAATTAGGAGAAACTAAGGTTGTACAATGAGTTTAATCAATTTAAGTTGGACGTTCTTGTTAGTCTGTCACTGATTTCGTAATCATAGTTTCTACATTTATATATTAAAATATTTTATTCTCGCTTATAGACTTTATTTTAATATATTGAGATACGTATTAAATATAAGGTGTAGTATATTATATGAATTATATTGAAGTTATGCTAATGAGAGGAAATAGAACTTACCCTTAAGTTTAAAGTTTAGGAACTTGATGTATACTCGAGTAGTTTCTTCTGAGTGAGTTTAGAGTCTAGACTAGACACAAAGTAATGTGGATATTTTTCGTCTTGAAATCTTATTATGGACACTTATTTGAATAGATTGTTTTGAGTTGGAAGTTCAACAAAAAGGGAAGACTCAAGTTCCAAAGTGATTGTTCTACTATTTGAGGCAAGTGGATTTCTAAACTCTTGTTAAGCGTACGAAATTCGTGTATTTCCTTGTGTGATGTTGAGAATGATTTGGAGACTTGTTGTTTATTTGTTGGTGTTGTATTCCTTGTTGTAAATTGAGCTTTGGTATCAAAATGGTTATCTCCTCATTTTCATTTGAGCATGTAATTTGCATTGTACTTGAGACATGGTTGTGGTAAGAGGATGTACCATTTCGAGGGTCGTATCGCGCGCCGCAATGGATATCATATTTCGAGGGACGTATCGCGCGCCGCGAAGGTTACTATTATCGAGGGTCGTGTCGTGCGCCGCGACAGATGCATGGACAGATATGTCCCCCATGGGTCCCGGACTGAGAGACAGCGGGTGTGTATCGTTAGGGAAGACATGCATCACTATACTTGACATTGCATCTCATGGCATTACACATTTTATTATTAATGAACTTGAACATGTGTTTTGTTGATCTTGTGAGTGTTTCTCTGTGAAACTCGTGACTGTTGAATATTGAGTTGTTATTGAGAATGTGTAAACTAATAGAGTGTGGTTATTAAGTTGTGTGTTTGGTAAACTGTAAACTGTTAGACTGTAGCGTGGAGGTTTAGATATGGTGTAAGAAGTGCCCGTATTTTGTTCACTTAACTTGTGTTTAGAGGTTTGCTTGTTGGGTACCGCGTGGTTTGGTACTCACCCCCTTGCTTTTACAAATTTTTGTAGGATACGAGCCTGGATCTTCGTGATACCTGTCATTCTTTTCGTTTCCGAGGCATCTTGTGGAGGATTGTGAGGTAGCTGCTTGTCATCTCAGCGAACTTTCCTACTCCAGTTTATGATTTTGTTTTTACTTGAAAGACAACTTCATTTTAGACTCTATTTTATTTCAATTCTAATATTTACATTAGAGGCTTGTGCACGTGACAACTGGTTTTGGAATTGAATTAATATGACTTCGTTTCATAATAGAAATTGTTGTTGAATTGTCATTACTTCCGCACTTTGTTAGATATTTGGTTTTAGGCTGACTTCTCTTGGTAGGATAAGACGAGTGCCATCACACCCATTTTTGGGTCGTGACAAAATGGTATCAGAGCCCGAGGTTCATAGGTCTCACTTGTATACAAGTCAAGTCTACGTAGAGTCTCAAGGATCAGTACGGAGACGTCTGTACTTATCTTTGAGAGGCTACAAGGATTACTAGGAAAACTTCTTTTTGTTCATTCTTTCTCATCGTGCGTAGTCACCTTCTTTAGTACTGAGTTGTTGTATACTCTTTTGACAGATGACGAGAACTAGAACTAATGTTACTGGTGGTAGAGGGGAGGCACTTCCCGAGGCAGTTGTTGAGGCCCCAGCTAGAGGTAGGGGTAGATCTCGAGCTAGAGGTCGTGCTAGTAGTTCGACAGTAGCCAGAGGTCGTGGACGTGGAGCAGCACCAGTGAGAGGTCGTGCTAGAGAGGTCTCTACCGAACCTCAGATTGATGACAGAGAGGACCAGGTTCCTCCAGATCCCGTAGTCACACCTTTGCTTCAGGATACGCTATTGAGGGTGTTAAGTGTGCTAGAGGGATTTTCTCAGGGTGGTGGTGCAACTACCACACCACATGACTCTCGTACTAGAGAGGGGGCTCAGACCCAAGAGTAGCAACAAGCTCCGGTTGTTCAGGATGCGGTGGGGCAACTACCAGTAGATCCCGCAATTCAGAATGATATTGCACCAGCAGTTGGGGGTCAAGTTGCATCGATGGTTGTTCTGACAGAGGATGAGCAGCGTAGGTATGATAGATTTCAAAAGATGGACCCACCTCAGTTTCAGGATGGGAAGAGCGAGGACGCACATGAGTTTCTAACTACTTGCCGAGAGTTACTAGAGGTGGTTGGGTTAGGTGAGTCACATGGGGTTCGATATGCTACACTCCAGCTTCGTGGACCAGCGAGAGACTGGTGGAGGACTTATTCAGGATGTTTGCCAGTTGGATCTCCTCCAGTAACTTGGGAGCAGTTTGCTAGTGCATTCCAAGATCGTTTTGTCCCATGGAGCGTGAGAGAGGAGAGTCGCTTGAGGTTTGAGAGTCTGAGACAGGATGGTTTATCGGTTACAGAGTATAGGCGCGTTTTTGCCAGTTGTCTAGGCATGCGTTGGCCATTATTCCAAATGAGACAGAGAGGATCAGCAGATTTGTGAGGGGATTGACTTTCTCTATCAGGTCAGTTGTGTTTCGGGCATCTAGGGAGGGGGCTTCTTTCCAGTCCATTGTGAGCGCCGCCAAAGAGGCGGAATTGATGGAGAGAGAGGAGTTTGGGGACCCTAAAAGAGCCCGTATATCAGGACAGTTTCATGGTGCCTCTCATCTGGAGGTAGGGGATCACAGAGAGTGAGTGGTTCTTTTCAGCAGCGGGGACCTATTCATGCATCTATGCCGACATTTGAGGGTGGCCAGACATCTAGGGGTTCTTATATCTCGGGTCAGAGCTCGTACGGTTCACAGCAGCGACCTACAGGGCGAGGAAATTATAGTGGGTTTTCAGGGTCCACACAACAGTTCCCAAGTCAGAGATTTTGTTTTACTTGTGGAGATCCCGATCATCTAATGCGGCAGTGTACTTCCCAAAGGGGTCGTGGTGGGCCTCGACCTAATTCTTCATTCCAGACTAGACCACCAGCACCACAGGGTAGAGGTCGTGGCAGAGTTCAGTCAGGTAGAGGTGATAGAGTTTCTAGTAGTGGTGTTGCAGCTCAGCAGAGTGGGGGTAGAGGTACCACCCAGGATGGAGGTGGACGAGGAGGCCACTGCTATGCTTTCCCCGGGAGACCTGAGGCGGAGACCTCCGATGCTGTTATTACAGGTATCATCCCAGTATGCCATCGACCTGCGTCTGTGTTGTTTGATCCAGGTTCTACATTCTCTTATGTGTCTACGTATTTTGCTGCTAAATTTGATATGATATGTGATAGCATGATTGTACCTATTCGTGTTTCTACACCCGTGGGTAAGCCCTTAGTGGTGGATCGAGTGTATCGATCCTGTCTTGTTTCTTTGGCTGGGTATGATACTTGGGTAGATTTAATCATTCTGGGGATGGTAGACTTTGATGTTATCTTGGGTATGGATTGGCTTTCTCCTTACCACGCTGTCCTTGATTGTAATGCTAAGACTGTGACTTTAGCAATACCTGGTATCCCGAGGGTTGAGTGGAAGAGTGTTAGTGGTTCTTATCCTAGCAAGGTCATCTCTTTTATCCGTGCTCAGAGACTGGTGGAGAGGGGGTGTTTGTCTTACTTAGCTTTTATTCGGGATACTAGTGTTGAACCACCTCCAATGGACTCTGTTCCCGTGGTCCAGGAGTTTCTCGATGTATTTCCTTCTGATCTTCCAGGTGTTCCTCCCGATAGGGATATCGATTTCGCTATTGATTTGGAACCGGGCACTAAACCTATTTCTATCCCTCCATACCGTATGGCTCCAGCAGAGTTGAAAGAATTGAAGGATCAGTTGCAGGATTTATTGAGTAAGGGTTTTATTCGCCCTAGTGTATCACCTTGGGGTGCCCCTATATTATTTGTGAAGAAGAAGGATGGGACTATGAGAATGTGTATTGATTACAGACAGTTGAACAAGGTAACAGTGAAGAATAAGTATCCTCTTCCACGTATGATGACTTATTTGATCAGTTACAGGGAGCATCATTGTTCTCTAAGATTGATTTGAGGTCTGGGTATCATCAGTTGAAGATTAGGGCATCAGATATCCCTAAGACAGCTTTTCGGACTCGGTATGGGCATTATGAGTTCCTAGTGATGTCCTTCGGATTGACTAATGCCCCTGCAGCATTCATGGAGTTGATGAATGGGGTGTTTCGACCATACCTTTATTCTTTTGTGATTGTTTTCATTAATGACATCTTGGTTTACTCCAAGACTAAGGAGGACCATGTCCGACACTTGAGGATTGTACTTCAGAGGTTGAGAGAAGAGAAGTTGTATGCCAAGTTCTCAAAGTGTGAGTTCTGGCTTACTTCTGTGGCATTCTTAGGACATGTGGTGTCTAAGGAGTATTAGAGTAGATCCGGCCAAGATTGAGGCAGTTAGAGGCTAGACGCGACCTACTTCACCTACTGAGATTAGGAGTTTTGTGGGATTGGCAGGCTATTATCGACGATTGTTCAGAGTTTCTCTACTATTGCAGCAGCTCCATTGACTAGATTGACTCGACATGATGTGAGTTTTCAGTGGTCTGATGAGTGTAGGAGAGCTTTCAAAAGCTCAAGACTTTGTTGACTTCTGCTCCTGTGTTGACTCTACCTGAGGAAGGTGTAGACTTTACTGTGTATTGTGATGCTTCAGGAGTTGGTTTGGGTGGTGTGTTGATGCAGAAGGGGAAGTGATTGCTTATGCTTCTAGGCAATTGAAGTCCCATGAGAAGAACTACCCTACTCATGATCTGGAGTTAGCGGCTGTGATTTTGTACTTAAGTTATGGCGTCATTATTTGTATGGAGTGCATTGTGAGATCTTCACTGATCATCGGAGTCTTCAGTATATCTTTAGCCAGAGGGATTTGAACTTGAGGCAACGGAGATGGCTTGAGTTGCTGAAGGACTATGATGTGACCATTCTGTATCATCCAGGAAAGGCCAATGTTGTGGCCGATGCTCTGAGTAGGAAGACTTCTAGCATGGGGAGTCTTGCAGCGCGCTTAGTATTGAGGAGAGACCATTGGCTAGAGATGTGCAGATATTAGCTAACAGTCTTGTCCGCTTGCAGATTTCAGAAGAGAGTGATGGGATGATTGCTTTTATTGAGGCTCGGTCTTCTTTAGTCGAGCGAATCCGTGCACACCAGTTTGATGATGAAAAATTATGTCTCATTCGAGACAAAGTATTGAGAGGGGAAGCTAAGGAGGTTGTCCTTGATTTTGATGGTGTCTTGCGGATCGGAGGCAGAATTTGTGTGCCCAGGACAGGCGATTTGATTAGATTAATTCTCGAGGAGGCCTATTGTACTCGGTATTCCATCCATCCGGGAGCGGCGAAGATGTATCATGATCTGAGTCAGCATTACTGGTAGTGTGGGATGAAGAGAGATATTTCAGACTTTGTTTCGAGGTGTCTGACTTGCCAGCAGGTCAAGTGTGAGCACCAGCAGCCCGGGGGTGTATCTCAGAGGATGCCTATTCCGACTTGGAAGTGGGAGCGGATTACTATGGACTTTGTTGTGGGTTTGCCTACCACAGTGGGTGGTTATGACTCTATTTGTGTTGTTGTTGATAGGCTTACCAAGTCTGCCCACTTCATCCCGGTTCGGGTAAAGTATACAGCAGAAAAGTTAGCCGAACTATATATCAGTCAGATTGTGCGACTACATGGAGTTCCTGTTTCTATCATATCAGATCAAGGTTCACTATTTACTTCTCACTTCTGGAAGGCATTACAACATGGTCTGGTTACTCAGTTAGATATGAGTACGGCATTTCACCCTCAGACAGATGGTCAATCTGAGCGGACCATTCAGGTATTGGAAGATATGCTTCGAGCGTGTGTGATCGATTTTGGTGCAAGATGGGATCGACATTTACCCTTAGCGGAGTTCGCCTATAATAACAGTTATCACTCTAGTATCCAAATGGCCCCATTTGAGGCATTGTATGGTAGACGGTGTAGATCT
The DNA here is from genome assembly GCA_027705065.1 of Solanum peruvianum. Classification (NCBI taxonomy): domain Eukaryota; kingdom Viridiplantae; phylum Streptophyta; class Magnoliopsida; order Solanales; family Solanaceae; genus Solanum; species Solanum peruvianum. The sequence goes on from JAKWJD010000205.1 coordinate 22,792, forward strand.
CCTATTGGTTGGTTTGATTCGGCGGAGATGGACTCTTTGGATACAGACTTGCTTAGAGATGCTATGGAACAAGTCCGTATGATTCAGTATAGTCTGTTGACAGCCCAGAGTCGACAGAAGAGTTATGCAGACCGGAGAGTTAGAGCCTTAGTGTTTATGGAGGGTTATCATGTTTGGCTCCGAGTATCACCCATGAAGGGTGTGATGAGGTTTGGAAAGAAGGGCAAGCTTAGCCCTAGGTTCATTGGACCTTTTGAGATTTTGAGCCGAGTGGGGGAGGTGGCTTATAAGTTGGCCTTGCCACCTAGTTTGTCGGCAATTCATCCTGTTTTCCATGTCTCTATGCTTCGGAAGTATATTCCGGATGAATCTCATGTGATTTCACTCGATTCTGTGGAGCTGGGTCCAGACTTGACATATGAGGAGGAGCCTATAGCTATATTGGATAGGCAAGTTCGAAAGCTTAGGACCAAAGAGCTTGTTTCAGTTAAGGTGCAATGGAAGCACCGTTCAGTAAGAGAAGCAACTTGGGAGACAGAGTCTGACATGCGTGCCAGATATCCTCAACTTTTTAAAGCTTCAGGTAATTTGATTTACTCTATGTTCGAGGACAAACATGGTTTTTAGTGGTGGATAATGTAATAACCCAAAAGTTCCTCTTTAGAGTTTTGAATATTTGTTTAACTTAAGTTAATTAATCGATAGTTTATGGGCTAAAGTGATAATTTATTTAAGACCCTATACTATTTAACCTTTATTTAATAAAATATGTGGGTAAAACCTATCACAATTAGTACTTAATAAATTCATAAAAGGAAAAGAAGAAAGGAGAAAGACGGAACGGACGAAGGGTTTCGGCATCTTGCGAACTGCTTCAGGTACTTGCATCAAACCTGCATGTTCTTCCATAATTTCTACATATATATATAATGGCTGAATATTGGAGGGATGCATAGAATATAAGTAGCTGCCAAAACGGTTCTTTCTTTCTTTTTTTTTGTCTTCGAGCTAGGCTTACTGAGTTTGCGTGATTAACGTAATGTTGAATTTGATAAATACATTAAGACATCGTATTATGTATACTATAGGATTTATACAGAATAATTGATTATAAGTGAAATTTGGGTTCTTAAAGGCTAAATGACAATTCCTATTTGCTATGTCTTTTAAATTGGATGATTTTGGAATAAGTTTTTAGGTGGGTAATTAATAACTGATAGTGATTATTGGGGAATGATAATTAGAAGTATATGATAAATTTAGGGGTAAGTATACATGGTTGTTCAAGTTACTGGTTGTAATGTTTGGTCCTTATTTTATTGTATTGTTATACGATTATTAATATGGTTATATAAGGTTGTACAATGAGTGTTAATCAAATTTAAGTTTGGACGTTCTTGTTAGTCTGTCACTGGTTTCGTAATCAGTAGTTTCTACATTTATATATTAAAATATTTTATTCTCGCTTATAGACTTTATTTTAAATATATTGAGATACGTAATTAAATATAAGGTGTAGTATATTATATGAATTACATTAAAGTTATGCTAATGAGAGGAAATAGAACTTACCCTTAAGTTTAAACTTTAGGAACTTGATTGTATACTCGAGTAAGTTTCTGAGTGAGTTTAGAGTCTAGACTAGACACAAAGTAATGTGGATATTTTTCGTCTTGAAATCTTATTATGGACACTTATTTGAATAGATTGTTTTGAGTTGGAAGTTCAACAAAAAGGGAAGACTCAAGTTCCAAAGTGATTGTTCTACTATTTGAGGCAAGTGGATTTCTAAACTCTTGTTAAGCGTACGAAATTCGTGTATTTCCTTGTGTGATTTGAGAATGATTTGGAGACTTGTTGTTTATTGTTGGTGTTGTATTCCTTGTTGTAAATTGAGCTTTGGTATCAAAATGGTTATCTCCTCATTTTCATTTGAGCATGTAATTTGCATTGTACTTGAGACATGGTTGTGGTAAGAGGATGTACCATTTCGAGGGTCGTATCGCGCGCCGCGATGGATATCATATTTCGAGGGACGTATCGCGCGCCGTGAAGGTTACTATTATCGAGGGTCGTGTCGTGCGCCGCGACAGATGCATGGACAGATATGTCCCCCATGGGTCCCGGACTGAGAGACAGCGGGTGTGTATCGTTAGGGAAGACATGCATCACTATACTTGACATTGCATCTCATGGCATTACACATTGGTCACGACCCAATTTGGGACGCGATTGGCACCCACATTTACCCTCCTATGTGAGCGAACCAACCCATCTAAACCTTAACATTTCAATATAAATATCAACAAAAAAATAATGCGGAAGACTTAAACTCATAAA
>JAKWJD010000206.1:0-24642 GCA_027705065.1 Solanum peruvianum
AGGTAACATATGTAATTACATCCATACTGCCAAGGAAGTTCTTAAACAGAGTCATTTTTAAAGAAAAGGATACCATCATCAACCTGCTAAGCTTATGGGTCCGAAACTCTCCAAGAATTGCAACCACACCAAGTATGTCATGAGCATATTTGAGATACAGCAGTTCAGGTTTTGGTGATCTGAGTAGCTTGTGGACAACAACAACTGCACTGTCTGCCTTTCCTTCAATCTTCTCCATAACCACTTCTTTATCATAGCCCACGTCGTGAAAAGAATCAAGACCGGTATAAACTGCATCCATGAGCATTTCATGTTAAAAATTTTTAAGATGCATTTAATATGTCTAGAAAGAAGTTTAGACGGTATGTTGAGAATGAGGTACCACTCTACTACAAGTTACTGCAGGATCTCACTGTGGCTGCATACACGGCGACAATAGATCATACACTGAGAACAAAACATCATAAGATAGTAGTGGTAAGTTATACACAAATTACTTTATTTACAAAAAGTAGAAGTGAGAGAGAAATATGGAGGTACAGTACTGAATGCCTTTTTTTTTACCTCTGTAATGGATTCTATATAGAATTAAAATCATCCTGCATTTTATGCCAAAAAGCTAGTAGCAATGGAATTATGGAACTTATAAGGTTCTTTAATTTGGAGTACAAAAAAAGCTCGTGAAGGGGGGGGGGAGAGATAGGCTAGGTGCTTTTACTCAACTCGTGAGGGTTCATTTCTAGTTAGCAAGGATAAGGAAGCAAAGCTAGAGTCTTCTAATAATATGCTTGTCATAACGTGCGACTCTCTCCACTAAAAAGAAAAAATAAATAAAAGATAGCATTTTCAGTACATTTAAACGAATAAGTCTTTATTACTATATTAGCATAGGTAGTCAACATTTTCTATTAGGTTTCTTTCCATACATGCAATCACAATTAATGAAATTAAACAATCATAGTTAGCATATGGGCCCTAAAGCGAGTTTCAAAACGTGTTGAGCGCTTTGCGCGCTTCAATGTCAGCATCAAGAGTCTAAGACGTACTTTTCATATCAATGAACCTCTTATGAAGATGTGACACTAAGCAATTGATATTTCACTTCTATTGTACAAAAAAATTCAATTTGTTTGTTCTTATATTTGTCGTTCATGCTAATAGTTATGGGCTAGTTTCAAATATATACAATAAAATCATTAGTTTACAATAAGAGCTTGTTTGGATTGACTTTTCAATTTTGACTTATAAGCCAAAAACCTTAAGTTACAACTCATACTTATGACTTTTGGTTTATTTTTGTCATTTTATCTTAAAACTAAGGGGTTGTTTGGTTACTGGTTTGAGTTATGCAGAGTTTAGTTATGCAGGTATTAGTTATGCAGGATTTAGTTAAGCAAGTATTAGCTATGCAGATATTAGTTATGCAGAGTTTAGAGATTACAATACATGAATTATTAAGTATTGAATATAAAACTTGTTGTAATTATTAATGTATATTATTTACAAAATAAATATACATACTAATAAAATGTGAAATGTATTTAATATATATAATGCTAATATTTGATTAGCATATGTACCGTTAAAAAATATACAATCAACTTCTAATATTAAAAAAATATTTATATTTGCATACATCAATCAAAACGGTTAGTATATAAAAAGAAATGAAAATAATATATATAATAAGAAATAAAAACAACGCATGTTGATAGGAAACAATAAAGTGTCCAATTACAAAAAATTAAAAGAAATAAAAACAACAAACTTATATATAGGAAACAATAAAGTTCCAATTAAAATCAATAAAATAAATTAATAGGGTAAATATGTTATTTATCACTTTAATACATGTATAACTAATACCATATAACTTTTTCCGCCTTCTACCCTGCATAACTTTATACATAGGTTCCCTCATAAGTTATGTTGGTATTAATTATGTAGAACTATAAAAATGCAACCAAACATGGTATAAGTTGACTTTTCTACCTAAACAAAAAATTTACCAAACATTGTATAACTTAATACATTGTTTTATACCTGAATAAAAGACAAGTTATACCGTAACCAAGCGGTCCCTAAGTGCTTATACATACTTTTTTAACTTATCCAAACACTACGAAACTGCTTGAAAACTATTTTATCTTAAAAACACTTAAAATAAGCCAATCGAAACAGGTTCTGAAATAACCATCTCCTATTTACATGAAAATCAGCCAAAAGTATAGAAAGTAAAACACTGAGGGACTATTTGGTGTGAGTGATAGAAATAAATACTTATAGGCCATATTTATGGTAACTTATCCCACCAATTATATCATAGCGATGAGATAATTTATACCATATAAATAGTGGGATAAGTAATTCCATGATAGCTAACCCAAGATAACTAATCACGGGATAACTTGTTTGCAACCAAACAACCTCTAACTATACAATATAGATTACCTATACACAAGTAGTACACTGACTATACAGTATGATACACTCAAAAGCTTAAAAATAACTCAAGTAACCATGAAGTATACATTGAGTATTCAATTTTGATCAACTCAAAATCACCTCCAAATAGTTCCAAATTTTTTATATGAAATTCGCTCGATGATTTGAGTTCTTCAATATATAATTCGCTTGAAATGATTCGCGTATTCTATACATTAAATAAAAAAATAAAGAAGAAGAAGAACAACAAATAAGAAAAAGACGACGACAACGAAGAAGTGGTAGGCTCATTGGTCTCCGGACTCATTAGGTATCATGAGTGTGCGTCGGTTCGCGGTTATTAGTCCTTTTTCACCGAGATGCCTTTCAAAAAAGATTTTTCCCTCATTGAAACAAGACCCACTATCGTATATAGCCAAGTCGGGCATGGAAGAAATTTCGCGATAGATTCTACAGATTCAGAGATTGTGTTTTAACGTAAAAGGCTTGATTTCATAAACATGTGCATTTTATAATATATACCATCGCTATGCTCTACGTTCAGAAAACCTCTAATTTCTTCTTTACAAACAATCCATATCTAGATCTTCCTAAATTGTGTCCTTAATCTACTAGTAGTCTTCCTTTGGTTCCCATTACATTCATTTAATATTTTCTCTCTTAATTTTTACAAGTATTTCTAGTTTATTTAATATTATGGCGAGAACCTTTACCATTAAATGACTATTTAATGCCTCGACTACTAAATTTCTCATTTATCCATGTCTTCTCTTCGAACAAATTACTTCAGCAGAAGTTTACATAAATTAAATCTTTCTTTAAAGTAAATTCTGCAAAAGATTCTTCCCAAGCTCCTCATTTTTCTTGCCTAATAAATTTCCAAAGTTTCATATATTGCCATTTGAATACTTTAAATACAAGGAAGCAAATATGTAGATGTCAAATCTACGTGGAAGAAGAAGATCTACACTTGTCATCCCTGAGCTAGATTTGAAAGTTGGGTGGAAAGACATTGATAACAAGATACGCTTACTCATAAATGTTTCTTTACCATCATATTCAATTAAAGATAGACAGACAAAGAAATTCTATATTCAAGAGATGTCAGGAGAAGTAAATGGGGAAATATGAAATTTATTTGCACCTCCAATGAAAAAAGTCATCAACACATTATAAAAAGTTAATCAGGAAAGATATTATAATTTTCTGGGAGATGAGTTTCAATATTTATCACGTACAAGTTTACGATATATTTTAGATATACCTGAATGGTTTTTGGTAATTATTTATATCTTAATCTCATTATCGTTGTTATTGATCTTATTCTTGTGTTTATGTAATTTGTTGTTTGTTTATTTTGCATAACTTAATCATTTGTATTCTATCTTTCTCGTGTATATTTTTTGTTAAGGGAAGTAAAGTAAAGATCAAATATTCAAAGAGTTCTAGAAGGTTGAATCTACCTGAAAGCTATTTTGAAACTGAGAGACAGATGAAATAGCTGAAGTGGAAAAGGGTGCGATTTACAGAGAGAGCAAACATTGCTGACCGATGCAAAGATCAACTATGGAATGAGGAAACAAAAGTTTGTCAAGTTTCTTTCACAAAGCTCATCCTATCTTTCAAGGCTATATACTTGAGTGAATCTAGTTAGATTATTCATCCTAGTAATGATGTTTTATTAATAATTAGTGTTATCTATGCCAAGCAGATAAAAGTTAAGTCATATCTAAGTTGATTTATGTAAAAGCTTGAATATATAGCTTGCCAAAAGTCATAGAAAGTAATATACTGATTATACAATATAGCTTACCTATACATAAGTTATAAACTAACTATACAATGTGATACACTCAAAAAGCTGAAAAATAACTTCACTATACATGAAGTATACATAGAGTGTTCAAACTCGACCAGTTCTAAATAACTTCTAAACAATTCCAAATTTGAGATCAGATATGAAATTTGTTCGATGATTCGAGTCTTTAGATATATATTTGCTCGTAATGATTCACATTTTCGATACATTAATTAAAAAAGGAGAAAGAAGACGACTAAGAAGAATGATGATGATGAGGACGGAAGAGGAGGAGGGGGGAAAGTAGGAAGAAGGAAGAAAAGAAGCCATTAATGGCAAAAATTGTTAGGAAGAAGAAGAAGGGTATGTCCAATGTCCAATTTAGCCTCTTGGTTTTTTTTTTTTGAAAAAGACAAATAACAGGCCCTTTTGTATATTTTCCCCAATAATTATTAGTCTTCCATTAAACATATGCATAATTGTATTTTTTCACCCTTTGTGTCGTTTTTCATTAAAGCCCACATCTTATTTGTACTTTGCAAAGCTCTAAAGAACCTTAACTTTGTTTTGCGCTTTTTGTTTTTCATAATACTAAGCATAGATGAAAAGTCTATCTCTTGTAGGTATCCTAGTAGACCTTTACTAAAAAAGACAACGAACACCCTAAATTAATTATGTCTATGCTTATTTAAACCTTCTAAAAAAAAAGATGACAAACTCTTCTATTCTACTCTTTTTAGGAATTCAAACTATGAGGGTGATCAGTGCAGTTAGTCCCCAGTGTTTGTGGAGCAGGGCTTCCTTCGTCTCTTACGAACAACAAATATGGTGCAAGATATTTTTTTATAAAGTTAATATACAAATATGGTGCAAGATATGTTGCATCATATTTGCAACAGCCCCAGGATCAAAATGAGGAAAATACAACAAAAAAACAAACCCAACCTTTGCTCTGATTAAAGTTTCTCCTCTTCAACTATATATCTTCAAGTCTTCGAAAAGAATCTCAGGCTTCACTCAGTTTAATTCGAGTTCGCAAGTTAAGGGCGAAAGGAATTTACGAATGAATAGCATCCAAAGTCCTTGCTAGAAGTTTCGAATAACTTTCTATATTCCTTAAGGTTACAAGTGAAGCTTACTTCATGTTGTAGCTACTTGGATATTTGCCTCTCGAGGTCTAGGTTCTGTGGCGGACTCTTGGGTCTCCAGACTCATCTAGCAAAGTGGTGGTTTGGTTATCCCCCCTTCATGTGTGTATGTGGGAGAAGTTTTTATTAGCATTTAGGTACTTGCCTTATGGTTCACAGTTCAAGTTCTCTTTCGCCGCGATGCCATTCAATAAAACTTTTTCCCTCAAAAGAAGACCCTCTATCATAGATTTATCCAATTCCGATGTGAAACAAAATTCCCCAATACACTACTACAAATTCAGCATTTGCTTTAAAAAGCTAAATTTCACAAACATGTACAGTATAAACTGTATTCTTTCGCTATGCTCTACGTCTAGAAACAACTCCAATTTCTTCTTACAACACTCCAGTTGATAAACAAGGCACCTCTTATCTAGATCTTCCTAAATTATATCTTTTATCTACTGGTAGTCTTCCATTGGTTGCCTTGACATATATTCCACTCGTTTCTTCAATATTTTCTCTCTCCAAAATTCAATACTAGGATATTTAACATTATGGCAAAAACTTCGCAACTAAATGACTATTCAATACCTAGACTAAATTTCCAATTTATATGTCTCCTCTAGGAACAAATTGCTTCAGCGGAACTTCAGAAGCTCCTGATTTACAAGGAAGCAAATATGTAGATGCCACAGAAGAAAGAAGATCTGTACTTGTGATTCATAAATGCTTCTCTACCATCGAGATTCAATTCAGAGGTTGTCAGGAGCAGTAAATGGGGTAATATGGAATTTGTTAGCACCTCCAAAGAAGAAGGAACTGGTCTGTCAAAGGAAATGAAGAAGAACATTGGTGGCAAATCGTTCCAGCCTGCATTTGGTGGGTAGTCTCTTCTTTATTTAATGTAAACATGATCTTTTGGAGGATACAGGGGATCGGTTGAAAAAGGACAGTCTTACTGCATCCTAGAAAAACCAATTTCATCCCTTTCTCGTGAAATGGTTTTAGCCTCTCACTTCCTATATCTACGTACATCGATCTTTAGACAGCTCAAGAAAGCATTGATAACTGGCATACTAAGGCAAGCACAAGATTAAATAGTTCCCAGGGCAAAAAATAGGATCTCTTATCCATGCAGAGTTCTCACCTAACAAGATAAAATGCAAGTACAGTCTGCAGCTATCAAATGACATCATCAATCAATTAAAGCAAGATGTACGGACAAAGAGTATCAAGTAAAGAAAGCTCAAGCATTCATAGTCTAAATAAACACCCTCAAAGATGGGATGAGCTTGTGAAAGAAACTTGACAAACTCTTCTTTCCTTATTTCAAAGTTGTTCTTAGCATTGGTTAGCAATGTTTGCTCTCTCTCTAAATCTTCCACACATCTTACCCTTTCCCACTTCAGCTCCTTCATCCGGATCTCAGTTTCAAAATAGTTTTCAGGTATATATGACCTTCCACAACTCTTTGGAAATTTGATCTGTACTTCCCTTTACAAAAATAAACACGAGAAAGAAAGAACCCAAATGATTTAGAGATGTACAAACAAACAACAATACATCCACACAAGTGGATCTGGTAGGGTGGAGTGTACGCATCCATGCCCCTACCTTGGAAAGGTAGGGAGGATAATGATTCAATGATACAATCAACAAGAAAAATAAAGTGTGCTGTCAATTCAAATAAGTTTATTTATAAACATACAAAATCAAATACATGTAATTATAAGCGTAGGAATAGGATTAAAAACAACTCCCACGAGACATTGGATTAATATATAAGATATAAATAACTACCATAAGGCATTCAGTGAATCTAAAATGTGTCGTAGACTCGGAACATGATAAATCCTCAAGACTCCTCTCCCAGAAAATTATATTATAGATTATCTTTCCTGATTAACTTCTATAATGTGTTACAAACAAATATAACAAAGGCTACCTTACAGAAGCTTCGCTGCAGATATAGTGAAAGAAATTGAAGAACATGCTTTCATGCACCATTCTATACAGATTGATTGAGTAAGTTCTTGAAAGGTTGAACTACTGAACTCCACGAAGGTCAAGCAACATGGTCACAAAATAACACCAGCTTCCCAGTTCAGGCGTACAGTTAGAGATGAAGTATATAACTTGATACTAAAAAATGAACAAGTTAAGAGGCAATCAATTCTTTAAAGTATCTTCACAAACAAGTTGAACTATGAAGGAAGAAAAAATTATGAATATAAACGCACTATTTAAGATAAATCTCTTTACCTTTTGCCTAGGGAAAATATACCACCACTCTTTATGATACCACCATCCAATGATATGGCTCCACCAGCTATAAAGGGTAGTGCCTGCATCATGTCTGCCCTTGTTTTGTATACTTGCAACTGTGAGAAGAGTCCATAGAAGAGGGTCTCTCTCAGTCCATGACCATTGCTTGTAACACAATATAAGTTATCAGTGTCACTATTGATCATATTGACAGCAAAACCAAGAAAACCAGGAAGAGTTTTCCCGTTGACGTATCTTGGCTTCTTTATGGACAGCCTTCTCTGAGGGTCATCAGCAATAAATTCACCGGTGTATGGTCTAAAATGATAAACCCAAAAATGAAAAAATAAGAGAGTAAAGAAGTGTTAAACAATATGAGATGTATTTGCAAGAAGAGATCATCATAACCACAAACCTTAAGTTCTCAAGACAAATTACAAGATATCGGTCATCCAAAGGTCTCCCAATTGAAGCTCCAACTCCATGAAGACCAGAACTTTTAATTATAAGACCTTCCTTATCATATGTTTCCAGTGCTTTAAGTCCATCAAGCGTCTTGCAAACAACTGCTAACATGGTTTCTAGCCCAAGATAATCTGAGAGAGTCCTGGATTTCAGAGATTAAGATACAAATGTCATTCATAATATAGTGATTCTAAACAAAAATTGGAATATTACTAGATGCTATGTGAAACAAACCTGCTGAGATTGTCGTCGTCAACCTTCCCAAGCAAAGCAACAATTCCTACTATGTCCTTCATAAATGGAATATTAGTAATCTGAGCTCCAGTACGCGTTTGCAGCTGGACACAGATGGCAGCTGCAGATTTATCAAAACTTAAGATTTGTTCAATTGTTTCCTCCTCATTCTGCCCATTGGAAGATTCCTTATTTTCAGAACCAGTTCCACTTGCTGAATAAGTCTTGGCGAGAGCAGCTACAATACCCCACAAGCACAAGGCATTAAAATTGAGAAACAGTGAAAAGTCATATGACAAAAGGGAAAGAAAAAAGTTAAAGTGAATGCTATAGTCTACACTGTGTGCTTTTAATTAGGCAATACACAAAATTAAACCCATAAGCTCATTGAAACAAGCTGATGGCTGATACTCTGCACTACAGGTAATCACGAAATCTTACAATGGGTGATTTTACAGCACACCTAATTAACTTGAAAAGAAGGAAACAATACCTTCTAAATCCAAAATTGAATCATCCAACCTATTCTTCTGACCCTCTAAGAATTTTATGTTATCATCATGGTGCTTAATTTGAAGACCAGTCTCCTTAATTGCATCCTCAAGTTTCTGCAGTAATTAAATGATGCAGTCATGAATATTGATCCATTTATTTCACAATATATTATTATGTTATTATCATCTCAAATAAAGGACGCTAGTAGATATATCTATACCTATCATCAAGACTATTGTGTACATTGCATTGCATCCATGAATGACAAAATAAAATAATCTAGGCAAATATTTTTGAAAATCATACCACCTTGGAATGGCAGCTAACAGCCTCAGCAGTTCTATTTTGCATTATGTCCCGATCCCCAGCAAAAGTAATGGAACTAATCTGACCTCCTTGATTGAGCGATGGATCATGCATAAGCGGTGCCTCAGGAACGATTCGTAGCTGGAAAAGTAATGTAAAAACATCAGTTTGTTAGAGTTGCTTATTAAGAAGAAGTTCAACAAGTGTCTAGTATAAGGTCCTAGAGTGCACACCACATCTACAGTGAACAAGTAATACTAATGCGCAAATCATACATGCCATTTTTTCTATCTTTGTTTCATTAAGGAGGAACATAAAATATACTTTCCTTCTGAAAACAATGAATGTTGAACATTCAGATTTCCACAACAGGATGCCAAAGTTTCTTCAGGAAATATAATACATAGATGGAACAGCCCTCATTTTTAGAAATGTAGAACATGCGACCAACTACAGGGCAATCGAAAACTACTCACAAGTGCATCCTCAAACTGATCATCAATCTGCTTTTTGTCCATGAGCTTTTTGGCCAACTTCTTCTTGTACTTGGCTTCATTCCTAAGCTCTTCCTGTATTCGATCTTGAAGTTGATTTTGTTCCAGCTTCAACTCTTCGATTCTCTTCAATCTTTCTACTTTCTCAGGTGAGAAGAGTAACTTTCTTTCTAGACAGATGATTGGAAATAGAATATATGGATCCCTGAAGAAGATAAACACAGAACATTAATCATTCAAGGCCCAAGGATGTCATGCAAAATCTACTCATAAATGGTAGAGAAGTAGGAAAAGAAAGTGCATACTCAGATCCAACAGATGCAGATACAACTCCATTTCCTCTCATCATTCCACCATCCAGGGAAACCGCACCATCTTCTATGCAGGAACTTGCCATGTAAAGGTGCTCACTAGACTTGTAGACTTGAAGCTTACCAAGCAGATGATAAAATAATGTCTCTCGGAGACCATGACCTGAAGCAGTTCTAAACTGCAAATATTCTTCAGGAAGGAATATCATGTTAACTGCGTAGCCCAAAAAGCCTGGGGGAGTTTCTCTGTTTGATAAAGTAGGCTGTGGAATAGCAAGTTCTCTTTGGGGATCACTGCTGACGCCTTGCTTATATGGCCTGAAATAAAAAAGCTAGGACTTTACACATTGTTTCTTTTTTCAGAGAGCACTGACCAGACATGGTTGAAACATGATTTGTCAACTGGATCGAAAAACCAAAAATCCTAACAATTGTTATCATTTAGTATGAAGTAAACCAGAGAAAGAAAGGCTTTTACCTTATATCCTCAAGGCATATAACCACATATAGACCCTTGATGGAAATTCCAAGCTTAGCTGCTAATATGTCAAGAACACTGGCGCAATTCACATTTCCATCCATTTGATTAATTTCAAGAGCTCTGGCAGCTGCACGGGATTTGCATACTACAGCAAGCATCTGATCTTCTCCAAGATATGTCGAAAGCATGCTAGGGGAAGAAAACACACTCAGTTGCAACCATATAGACAAGGAAGTTCTTACACTTCATTTTAAAGAAAAGGATACCAGCACCAACCTGCTAAGCTTGTGGGTCCGAACCTCTCCAAGAAGTGCAACCACGCCAAGTATGTCATGAGCATATTTGAGATAAAGTTGTTCAGGTTTTGGTGATCTGAGAAGCTTATATAACAGCAGCTGCACTGTCCGCCTTTCCTTCTATCTTTTCCATAATCACGTCTTTATCATAGACCAAGTCGTGAGAAGAATCAAGACCAATACAAGCTGCATCCATGACCATTTTCATGTTACAATTTCTAAGATGTATTTTATATGTCTGTTGATACTTAGGTATCACTCTTTAACAAGTAACCACATGATCTCTTTCAATTTAACAGATTGTTAAATTGCAAGACTAGTTATAACATTAGGAGCAGAAAGTAAGGAGAAGTTCGGGGAGAACTCCAGAGACATAAGGAACAGAAAAGAAATGTCATCAGGAATACATTTAAATCATCCAAACTGAAGTAACAGAAACTTGCAGAGTTGCACCATATTAATTTGTAGAGAAACTGAAAGCAAACAAATATATCAGAACATATAACAGATATGGAATCTCCGCAAATAGTAATCTTTAGGTTTTAAGGTACAAGGTTTAATATCCGCAAATAGCACCACTGCCTTTTGCATGCGTCCCTGGAATTTGCAAAATGTTAAACATAAAGAAGAGATAATAAGTTCAGAGATGGTTACATGATGCACATAACATTGTTTTTGACTTCATATGTCAATTAAAAAAATTTCGGACTACATAAAGCCAAACCATTGCAGCAACACAGTAGCATGACAGAATCAGCTGAATTAATACCTCCCAAGTTGGAAATCTCAAGTTCAATATTTGATTTCTTAATATTGAGTGATACCACGTTTGCATTACATTGTCTGATGCATAGGCCATATCTGCAAATATCATCTCCAAGTTTCTGTCGATAAACACACTCAAGTTTAGTGACAGTATACGTAGCAATAAATGCAGCAATTAGAGATAGCGAACAAGCCAAAAAATTTGTAAAGGGGAGCCGCAGGGATTAATATTATTGTGTTTAGAAAGAAAAACTACTCACAAGTGCATCCTCGTTTGAAGGGCACCAGCAACATAAATATAAAGTGAAAATCTCTAACTAAAACCCTAGATTCTCAGATACCATAAACTAACAGCTAAAGGACATCTAATTGACGAAGAATTCTATCAGAGAACCTGCACTTCTTTTTCGATGTCCTTAGCATTATTAAAGTATTTTTATGATTTATATATCTTATCCTGAAACTTGATTGAAAGAACGAGCAATTTCAATTTAGCAGAAAAGTCATTCAGTTGACTAAAAAATTGAAGGTAAAACAGAGGGGGCAAAAGAGGGAAAGAGAACCTGCACTTTCTCATTGTCTATGGACATTCTTTGTTGTTCGTCTTCCATCGTTGAATTACCGGAGATTTCGAGTAGAGCGAGACGGCGCCGTTGAGGGGAAGAGTGGGGAAGAAGAATTTGATAGCAAAGGGTTTTTTGGTGTGAAGGCGTTTTGGCATTTGTTTGGTGCATAGAAACTTAATTCTCAAGTAACTCTCTCACTTGACAAGTGTACAGTTTTTTCAATGTTTTCGCTAAAACACAATAAATATAAGATAAAAGTAATTTTATCTACACTAAAAGTATAGTCAAGTATTTATTCACATGAAAAATACTTTAAATTTAGTGATACATGTAACAAAAATTGTTTTCAATAAAATAATTGTATGTATATATAATATATTGGACAAATAATATAGACTCGCGTATAAGTGATGTATAACTATATATTAGATATTGTACAATAAAGTATATATTGTACATTGATTTTTATTCCATCTCAACCTCTCAATGTATTGATTCGTTAATATGTCATTCATTTTTGCGGCAAATCCAACTCATGATTTTTTTTGTTAATTATGCAAGATATGAAAAGTTTTAAATCATGATTTGGCAAAATTTTGTAGAAATATTTTTCATGATAATTAGTAATTTGTGTATATTTCATTGATAGACATTCATTATTTCAAGAAGCTAGCTATCACTAAATAAGTAAAACTATCACTGTTTTTACCTGTTCTATACTGCACAACAAGAGTTGAGTTCTATGGATTAATTTATTGACAAATTCTTTATAGCCACCTAGATGATCCGTGGAATTTTTTTACAAGATGTAAAAAGATACAAATTCGAAAGAATTAAAGAAATCATGTGAAAGAGGAACGGGGGGACAAAATAAGGTTATTATATTTTATGATAATGAACTAGTAGTTGGGCTAAATTTTATTCATTCAATAATCGAATAGTCATTTTGAGGATTTTATAACAGACCTTTCTGTTAAAGAAAAAGCATTTCACGGTTTCACCTCACCCACCCGTTTTTGCTTGTAAAATTTCCAGTTTTACTAGATCCTACCATCCTCATTCCTACCTAATCATGGTATATATTGATACAGTTGGATATCATAAAAATCTCTAACTAAAACCCTAGATTATCAGATACCATAAACTAACAGCTAAAGGACATCTAATTGACGAAGAATTCAATCAGAGAACATGCACTTCTTTATCGATGTCCATTAGCATTAATTAAAGTATTTTTATGATTTATATATCTTATCCTGAAACTTGATTGAAAGAACAAGCAATTTCAATTTAGAAGAAAAGTCATTCAGTTAGATGTGCTAAGTCAGTCTGGCAATGGAGAAAAGATGGTGATGTGCTAAGTCAGTCTGGCAAATACATACAGAAGATTTCATGAGATTAAAAAATACCTATGGTTGTCCGCAAGGTTGTCCTAGATATGTAGAAGTAGGTGAACGAGAAAGTTGCTAAAACAAAAGGGATGGGAGGATCGACCCATTCAGATAATTCCGAAGAAAGACTGTTTGCAGCAGGACATACCAAATGCACGTCGCTGAGTATTTACTTTAAATTTTTGGTGGTGTAAAAAAAAATCAGACCAAAGATAATTGGCATTAGAAATTTTTTGACTTCCTAAGGAACTATATTACTTGCATATTTAGAATTTCCACATAGTTAGTTCCTGCCTTGATATATAGACATGTATATAATATTCTCATTTTGCATTCCGGGAAATGTGTTTCTATATGTACACGTGCTGACGTGCAATTAAATCCTCGGTCAAGTCGTTAGAATGCATTAAGAATGTTGTCTTGTACCTTTGACAGTGTTGGGTTTAAACCAGCATCGGTCTCTACAAGCAGAATATTGCTCAGTGATGCTTGGAAAAATGACAAAGCAATTGCCTATTCATTAATAAGAGAGCACTTGTTTGGTACAAATGGTTTTATACCTATGAAGCATTTTACTCTAAAGCAGCATCTCTTCAGGACTTCAGCCCTATCACTTTTTCTTAGCTTTGGTTCCATAAAAGGAAGCCAAACTGAAAGAAACAAAGCAGAAAATATAGTTGACATTCTTTAAGCTTGAGGGCATAATAAAAATAAGGAGAAAAAGTTAAAGATTGGGCAACAAGACAAAGGCAAGTATTCATATAGAATAACAATATACACGTAAATTACAGGCACACATGTTCTTTCTTTCAAAGTTTGGAGGTATATTATCATTAAGGTATTCTTTGCAGACTATGTAGTGATGGAATACAAAACTGGTTAATTATAATTTGTAAACTATGAATAACAGAAAGATTCTGATCTTACCCAACGAGCATCTGGAAGTAGACGACCCAACCGACGGACAGAAACATGGCTGAAAGTTTCAAAATTCTCGGTAATTTCAAACCCATCTGCCTCTAGCTTTTTCAACATCACCTCAATACACTCTTCACCCTGCAATTAAAAGCATGCAACATCCTTCGAAATGTTTCAAGAGCAGACTCTTCTTTTTCTTATAAGTGTAGTACGACATCAAAAAGAAATTTCAAGGTTCAATGACACATAACAGAGCTATACAATATAGTTTTATCTGCACCACCGGAAAATAAACACACACCTCAGGCGAGCATGTGCCTCGAAGAAGGATTTTGTTCCTGAGAAAATTGATCTCAGACTATATAATGCATAGACTACGATAACAGGATTTGAGAAAAATACTGGCAGGTGTTATTGATCAAGTGAAAGCCAGTCTTGGAAAACAAAGAATTTGAAGACACTTATACCTAATGGTAAAAAATGAACATATTTATTGATTATTCAAGGTTTTCTGAATCCAATTCAAAATTAATATTATCTCCTGTTACTTTGTTCATTTATGTTCAAAACATCCATGAGATAACAAACATGATACTTCACAGTGCCAACTTGCAGGGGAATGACAAGACAAAATCAAACATGAGTTCACTGATATGTAACTACTTGTCTCTAAGTTCAGGCTGGAACGGTTTCTAGCATAGAGATTTCAAAACTCAACAAAAGCCACAAAAAATAAATATCTAGGGCTGCATATTTGAAATGTATTTCTAATAAAGATCTTTTGACCACAGATAAGCAAACGGTTTATTGGAATGATTGTCATTAAGCTCATATCTATAACCAGTTGTGTCCCCTCAATTCACGACAAGTTCTTTCAAAACAAAATGATAAGCATCACAACAAATATACCCAACATGAACTTTGTTAGAATAGGAATAAGTATTTCTTACTTAGAATAAGAATTAGAATAGGAAAAAGAATAGGAATTCTAGTTGGAAAAGGTTTCCAATGTAGTGTCTATAAATAGGGTCTTCATGTAACACTTTAGATACACAATTCATAATATTATTTTCTCCAATATTCTCACATGGTATTAGAGCAGGATCTGTCTCACCCGATGTTGGGGCCCCCAAAATCAAATTGCCCACACACCAGATGCTAACATTGGGTGTGAGACGGGGTGTTAAAGAATGAAAAAAGTCTCATATCGGTGGTTAATGAGATGAGTGGACTCCTTATAAGGCTTGGGCAATCCTCCTCCCTTTGAGCTAGCTTTTGGGGTGTGAGTTAGGCCTAAAACCTCAAGTTTTACTTGTTCCAACCTTTGAGGGATCAACAGTTAGGTCTGCATCTCCAGTTGTAGTGCTACCACTATTAACTTATCATCGCCGTCCACGTCCTACCCTAGTCCCAGGTGATGCATGTCATGCGCCAGACCCTGCTCCTACTGCGGACTTGATTCTACCTAGCCCACCGCTTGCACTTCAAAAAGATATATGATCTACTCGAAATACTAACCCGCATTATACCTTTTTAAGTTATCATCGTCTATCATCACCCCATTATGCCTTTGTGTCGTCTTTGTCCTTTGTTTCCATTCCTAAGACTACATGTGAAACACTTTCTCATTCTAGATGGAGGCAGGCTATGGTTAATGAAATGTCTGCTTTACATAAGAGTGGTACTTGGGAGCTTGTCTCCCTTCCTACAGGTAAATCTACTGTTGGTTGTCGTTGGATTTATGAAGTCAAAATTGGTCCAGATGGTCAGGTTGATCGACTTAAGGCTCGCCTTGTCGCCAAAGGGTATACTCAGATATTTGGGCTAGATTATAGTGACACTTTCGCTCATGTGGCTAAAATAGCATTCGTTCATCTTTTTCTATCTATGGTTGTCGTTCGTCATTGACCTCTTTATCAGTTGGACATAAAGAATGCTTTTCTGCATGGTGATCTTGAGAAGAAGTCTATATGGAGCAACCACCTGGTTTTGTTGCTCAGGGGGAGTCTAGTAGCCTTGTATTTTGATTGCGTAGGTCACTCTATGGAATGAAACAGTCTCGTCGAGCTTCGTTTGGGAAGTTCAGCATAGTAATTCAGGAGTTTGGCATGAATCGTAGTGGAGATGATCACTCTGTGTTTTATCGACATTCTACACCAGGTCGATTTATCTATTTGGTTGTTTATGTTGATGATATTGTTATCACCGGTAATGATCAAGATGGTATCATCGATTTAAAGCAACATCTTTTTAAGCACTTTCAGACTAAAGACCTTGGCAGATTGAAGTATTTTCTAGGTATTAAGGTTGCTCAGTCTAGATCAGGCATTGTTATCTCTCAACGCAAGTATGCCTTAGACATACTTGAGGAGACAGGAATGATGGGATGTAGACCTATAAACACTCCGATAGATCCGAATGTTAAACTTCTTCCGGGACAGGGGAAGCCACTTAGTAATCCGGAAAGGTATAGACAACTTGCTGGAAAGTTGAATTATCTCACAATGACTAGACCAGAAGTCTCTTTTCCCGTGAGTGTTGTAAGTCAGTTTATGACTTCCCCTTGTGATAGTCATTGGGAAGCAGTTGTTCGTGTTCTTCGATATATAAAGTCAGCCCCTGGCAAAGGACTACTCTTTGAGGATCAAGGTCACGAGCATAATCACCCTCATATAGACGTTCAACATTCGGATATTTTGTTTTAGTTGGAGGTAATTTGGTGTCGTGGAATAGTAAGAAACAAAACGTAGTTTCTCGATCTAGTGCAGAATCAGAATATCGAGCAATGACAACAGCAACTTGTGAGTTAGTTTGGCTCAAACAGTTACAGGGAGAATTAAAATTTGGCAAAATTGATCAGATGGAATTGTGTGTGATAATCAAGCGGCTCTTCATATCGCATCAAATCCAGTGTTTCATGAACGGACTAAGCACATTGAGATTGACTGTCACTTTGTCAGAGAAAAGATATTCTCAAGAGATATTGTTATAAAATTTGTGAAGTCAAATGATCAGCTTGCAGATATGTTCACCAAGTCTTTCACATGTCCTCGTATTAATTACATTTGTAACAAGCTAGGTGCATATGATTTGTATGCACCATCTTGAGGGGGAGTGTTAGAATAGGAATAAGTATTTCTTACGTAGAATAGAAATTAGAATGGGAATAAGAATAGGAATTCTAGTTGGAAAATGTTTCCAATGTAGTGTCTATAAATAGGGTCTTCATGTAACAATTTAGATACGCAATTCAATAATATTTTCTCCAATATTTCTCACAAACTTCCTTTTTCTATTAAGTGCAGATGGACCTAACATAATGCAAATAGGAGAAACAAAAACAGGCCTGACTTTTCTGAAGTTATTATTAAAAGTACGACATATGGAAGCAAAACAATCTACCAATATATGAACGATATCATAAGGCATCATAAGCTATGATCTGAAAAAGTCGAAGAAGAGAGAAATTGAGGCCATTCAAAGGAATAGTTGTTCATCCATATAACAAAGAACTTGAACCATCCAAGACATGAAATTAGACAAATTTCTAGTATTTTGGTGCTAACCTCAAGCGGAAACACTTTTGCAACCCATAATGTAGCTCTTAAGTTCTCTGGGGATTAATAATTTAGATAAGTAACAAGATCACAGTTATAACAGAGAAAAGAAATTACCATTTCACTATGGAGTTTTAAGCACTTCCATCCATTCAAAGGCCTCTGTCAAATATTGTAATCCTGCTCTTAGTTAGCTTTAGACTGCAAAATAAGAGAAATAGTGCACAGTTTTAGGGGAGTACGAAACACGAGAAACAGCCATAGGTGCCAGCCGATATAACACATTATTACACAAGTGAAAGCAGGTAAAAAGAAAGAGAAGTAGGACCAATTACCAAACAAGAGCAATAACAGGATAACCAATCTTACTAAGTTGTAGGATTACAAATAACTAGAATAGCCAAGCTAAGCAACTGCTGTCAACAGCAGGTCAAACAAATAAATGTGAGTACACGCAGAACACTATAAGAATAAATTCAACTAAAGAGAGACAAAATAGAGGTAACAAATAAATGAAAGAAGAGAAAAAGAAATGAAGAAAAAGAAGAAGAAATCTGGAAAGAGAAAGAAAGAAGGAAGAAGAGGGAGAAACAAATTTTAAAAGAGATTTTTAAATTATGAAATTTAAAAAGAGAGGGAAACTTTTCAAACATCTTGAAATTATAAATTGAGTTTATTTTCAATATTTTAAAAAGTTTAGAATTTTAAATATTACATTTTAGATCACAATTATGTTAATGACTTTTAAAAAAGTTTGACCTGGTCAATTTATTTATTTTTATCACCAATTTTAATTTCAACATTTTTTGTCACGTATCCCTCAATTTACTCCTTTTACTCGACCTACCACCATATAACAAAAACAAATACTAGTTTAATGAGTAAATTGTTGAAATTACGATATTACCCCTTCTGATTAATTTTATTTATCCACTATTTTATATATATATTTATTTTATTTCATTTATTACTTTTATAATATCAAGAGAAAATATATATCTTATCTTTTTTTTAAAAAAAACGTCATGTCGTTGAAAACTTAAAAAAATACTTTTCGGATACCTAAATAGAAAGAGCAAATAAGATAAGACATAACAGCGTGCACAAATAGCTTTTATGACAAAAATCTAGTGACTTCTTATTTATTGTTGAAACTACTATATTTAACCCTTTCGGTTAATTTTATTGTAACGACCTGTTTAGTCGTTTTGAGCAGCAGAACGAAATTCTGGAAAAACTTGCCAAACTACGGACACCCCGACGGACCGTCATAGGCCCAACGGTCCGTCACAGAGGTCCGTTCCATGACACTTAGAAGTTTGAAAATCGGGTACTGAAAATCGACTCTCTGTAAATTGTGACGGACCTGCAGGACGAGTCGTCACATCCACGACGGACCGTCGTGAGCCCCCGTAGCAAAACACTTCAACTTTTGGGAATTTGGTGCAAGAAAACGAGTTTCTGACCGTCAGGACGGAGGTGCAGGACGGACCGTCACAGGGGTGACGGGCCGTCACAGCCCACCTGAAAACTGGGAGGCACGACGGCCTGTGTGACGGACCGTCGCACCCACGACGGCCCGTCACAGGTTGTGCAGTCCCAGGCAGTTTAGGATTTCCTTCCTCGTTTTAAGGGTCGTTTTTGATTATTCTTTCCTTAATTATAAGGATTGAGGGGTAACATTAACAAGTCTAATTTCTTAGGGGTTAAAAAGGGTAACCTTAAGTAAATTAGTGGGGTTTTATTGTCCTTTTTCACACTTAATTACATGATTAATTAGGGTAAAGGAAAGAGGGTTTGAATAAAACAAAAGAGAAAGAACAGAAAGGGAGAGAGAGCAGATCGATCGAGAGAGAGAAGAATAGCAAGCTTGGGAATTTCTTGTTGATTCCAATTCTTCGGTGGAGGTAGGTTATGGTTTTATGTTACGATAATCGTAGTGAACTCTTGATAGTGTATGATATGTATTGATGATGTTGTAAACCTGTCTATATGCTTAATTGTATGCTTGCATGATTATGATTATGAAATTGTTATGAATTAACAAAGCATGATGAAGCTATTGAATCCCAAATCTTGAAAGAACCCTAATTCTCTTGATATATTATATAATAAGATTGATGATGCCTTAGTATGAAAGAAGGCTTGATAAATTATATAATGATAATGAGGATGCCTTAGTATAAGAGAAGGCTTGATGAATTAGGGGATCGGGTGCCACGTTCCGGTACCAGGATAGAATGAATATGAGGATCGGAGTGTCACGTTCCGACACCAGGATAGAATATGAGGATCGGGTGCCACGTTCCGGTACCAGGATAGAATGAATATGAGGATAGGAGTGTCACGTTCCGACACAGGATAGAATATGAGGATCGGGTGCCACGTTCCGGTACCAGGATAGAATGAATATGAGGATCGGAGTGTCACGTTCCGACACCAGGATAGAATATGAGGATCGGGTGCCACGTTCCGGTACCAGGATAGAATGAATATGAGGATCGGAGTGTCACGTTCCGACACCAGGATAGAATTAGAGGAGCGGAGTGTCACGTACCGACACAAGAGGAAGAAAGATAATGAATCTTGAAAGATAATGAATATACTCAATCTAATGAACTTAATTTCCCAAATGAGTATGGTATTGAGGCTTGAGACCTCATGTGTGAACTTGACGGAAATTGTTAATGATAAAGTAATTGCTGTGCTACATGTTGAGTATTGTAGTTGATTTACATTATTATTAATATATATTGTTCCCTATTTTGAGTGACCGATGATATCTACTCAGTACGTGTGGTTGTACTGACCCCCTACTTTTATGTTTTCCTCTGTGTTATTTGTGTTATGCAGCAAACGTTCCGTCATCTTCGACTCAGCAGTAGATCAAGCCAGTCTTCACTTCATCGGAAATTCAGGGTGAGCTAATGCGTCTAGCTTGGACTGGGTCTCCTTCTTCAAGTCTTGATGCCTTGAACTTCCGGCAATGGACTAGCTTTTAGTATTTTGTTCTTAGACAGTTTTAGTTTAGAAATTTGAGATAGATGTTCTTGTGGTGATGACTTCCAGATTTTGGGAATATTAATAATAATTTTGAGTTGTTTTTAGTTATGAGTTTAAGTCTTCCGCATTATTTATGTTGATATTGTATTAAAATGTTAAGGGTAAATTGGTTGGTTCGCTCACATAGGAGGGTAAATGTGGGTGCCAGTCGCGTCCCCGATTTGGGTCGTGACATTTATATTTTCACTATTATCAATATATATTGATTTATTTCATTTATTACTTTTATAATATCAAGAAAAGATAAAAAATTTTGTCTTTTAAAAAAAACATCATTTCGTTGAAAACATAAAAAAATGCTTCCCGAATACCTAATTAAAAAAGTTAATAAGATAATGCATAAAACACGTGCAACAATAGCAATTTATGAGTGAAATTTTGTGACTTCTTATTTATTGTTGAAATTACTATATTACCCCTTTCGTTTAATTTTATTTTTCACTATTTTATATATATTTATTTATTTCTTTTATTACTTTTATAATATCAAAAAAAGATAAATATTTTTTCTTCTTAAAAAAAGTCATGTAGTTGAAAATGTGAAAAAATGTTTCTCAGATACGTAAATAGAAAAAGCTAATCAGATAAGGCATAAAACGCGTAAACCAAGATCGTTTTTTGAGTAAAATTATGTGACTTCTTATTTATTATTGAAATTACTATATTACCCCATCAGGTTAATTTTATTTTTCCACTATTTTAAATATTTATTTATTTATTACTTTTATAATATCAAGAAAAAATAAATATTTTATCTTTTAAAAAACATCATGTCGTTAAAAACTTAAAAAACACTTCTCGAATACCTAAATAGAAAGAGCAGATAAGATAAGACATAAAATGTGTGCACCGTAGTTATTTATGAGCAAAATTCGGTGACTTCTTATTTTTTATTGAAATTACTATATTACCACTTTCGTATAATTTTATTTTTCCATTATTTTAAAAATATATTTATTTATTTCATTTATTACTTTTATAATATCAAGAAAATGTAAGTATTTTATATTTTTTTAAAATGTCATGTCATTAAAAACACGAAAATAATACTTTTCGGATACACAAGTAGAAAGAGTTGATAAGATAAGGCATAAAACGCGTGCACACGTAGAGTTTTATGAGTAAAATTTGGTGACCTCTTATTTTATTGTTAAAATTACTATATTATCTTTAATTTTATTTTCCCACTATTTTAAATATGTATGTATTACTTTTATAAGATCAAGAAAAGATAAATACTTTATCTTTTAAAAAAAGGTCATGCATTGAAAACCAGAAAAAAAAGGTTTCTGGATACCTAAATAGTAAGAAATGATGAGCTAAGACTTAAAACACGTGAATCAATGGCGTTTTATGACTAAAATTTTGCAACTTCTTAGTTATTGTTGAAATTACTATATTAACCCTTCTGTTTAATTTTACTTTCCCACTATTTTAAATATATATTTATTAATTTCATTTATTACTTCTATAGTATCAAGAAAAGATAACTATTTTATCTTTTAAAAAAAGTCATTTCGTTGAAAACGTGAAAAAATACTTCTCGGATATCTAAATAGAAAGAGTTGATAAGATAAGACATAATACGTGTGCACCAATATTTTTTTATGAGTAAAATTTTGTGACTTATTTATCGTTGAAATTACTATATTACCTCTTCCAGTTAATTTTATTTTTCTACTATTTTAAATATATATTTATTTATTACATTATTACTTTTATAATATCAAGAAAAGATAAATTTTTGTATTAAAAAAAACGTCATTTCATTGAAAACTTGAAAAAAATATTTTTCGGATACTTTAATTGAAAGAACTTATAAGCTAAGGCATAAAACTGGTGCACCAATAGCGTTTTATGAGTAAAAATTTCTGTGTTCTTATTTATTGTCGAAATTACTACATTAACCCTTCCGTTTAATTTTATTTCTCACAATTATATATAATATATATATATATATATATATATATATATATAATATATATATATATATATATAATATATATATATATATAATATAATATATATATTACTTTTATTGTATCAATAAAAGATAAAATATTTCTCAATTATTATTAGTGTTGGAGTAAACATATGCATAATTATATTTTCTCACCCTTTGCGTCAATTTTCATTAAAGCCCACATCTTATTTGTACTTTGCAATGATCCAACAAACCTTAAATGTTTGTTGCGCTTTTTGCTTTTCGTAATACTAAGCATAGATGAAAAGTCTATGTTTTGTAGGCATCATAGTAGATCTCCACTAAAACAGAGAAAGAACACCCTCAATTAATTGTGTCTACGCTCATTTAAACAATCTAAAACATAATATAAGATGTCAAATTCTTCTATTCTACTCTCTTTAGGAATTCAAACTATAAGGGTGATCCATTCAGTTAGTCCGCTTCGTTTACCTTTGATCTGATTAGAGTTTCTCCTCTCCAACTATTGAAAAATACATCTTTTGTAGGATAAGATAGTGATGACTGAGTCATATATAACTCTCAGTCATCACTATCATGTTTCAGAATCAATTTTCTCAGATTCACAGAGCTGATTTCCAGACGACGAATACCAACAACATTATCTAATTCCAAGAACTTCAAATTTATAGAACCTAACAATACTTTTTCCAGTACATCCTCTGTTATATCGATATCCCCAATCAAAAGAGAAATCAAATTACTCCAGTTCACATTACCAAAAGGTTTCACTTGGCAATATTCTAATGCCAATTTCCTCGAAATAGTATTCGTATACCCGAATTCAGGAAACTTATAGGCCAAATCTGGATACCAAATCTGGATAAGGAATAACATAAAACTTCAACCAAAACTCTTCAACCTTACCAATATTAGTAGCAAAGTACACCCAAAAAAATCAATTTCACGATCAATATTAGCGTAACTATGAATAAAAAAACTAAATATTAGCGTAACTATGAATAAAAATCAATTTCACGATCAATATTAGCTCAACTCCATTGGTGGTCACCAACAATTGGAGCCATCAAGCAGGAAAAGAAACTCAGCTCTGTCTGGGTTAATTTTGTAGGACTAGCGTTATATTTACGGTCTCAAAGGACCTTCAGAGCTACTGGAGATCATAGTGGGGGATGGAGGAAACACAACTCCAGAACCATCTCAATTGGGAAAAGGTCAGAATAAATGAGACAGTAGTGAAATTCCAAAGAATTAGTTACAATAGAGAATGGTGGATTTTTCTACACGATCCAAGTATGGGTGGAATTTCCCAGCAACTTACTCCATTGGAACAGAAAATAGAGGTCCCCCTTAGAACCAACAGATATTGAGAATGATATTTGCAGGTAAAAGGAAGATTGTGCATAGTGACGATATGACAAAAACCACTATGGAAATCTTTGACAGTTGCAAAACACTGGTGGATAGCCTCTTCTTTATTTAATGTACACATGACAGTCTTACTGCATCCTAGAATAACCAATTTCATCCCTTTCTCGTAAAATTGTTTTAGCATCTCACTTCCTATATCTACATCGATCTTTAGACTGGCATACTAAAGAAAGCACAAGATTAAACAGTTCCCAGGGGAAAAAATAGGAACTCTTATTCACCTAACATGATAAAATGCAAGTACAGTTTGCAACTATCAAATGACATCGTCAATCAATTAAAG
>JAKWJD010000207.1:0-25135 GCA_027705065.1 Solanum peruvianum
TTGTTATACATTGAAATGTTAAGGTTTATATGGGTTGGTTCGCTCACATAGGGGGTAAATGTGGGTGCCAGTCGCGGCCCCGAATTTGGGTCATGACATGGGCCTTGTGTCAGCACCAATGACTTTATCATAGCATATTATTTTAATTTTTTTCGCTCATTTCTTTTTATCTACTATATTTATAATAGATATTTAGTTTTACTTATTTAGTTTAATAATTAAAAAAATAGTATTTACTTATTAGTTTATATTTATTATTAACAAATAATTATTTGATTTTTTTTTTAAATAGCAATATTTTAATTTTTTAATGGGGCTCTTTTAGCAATAATTCAAATATTTATTATAAATGTTCATTATTACTAGAGTTTGTTAAAGAATTAGTTATGTATATTTATTATTATTTTGAAAAGAATACAAATAATTGATAACTAAATAGATAAAATCATGGGGGAAAATTAATTTTTTTTAATTTTGGTAAAATGTGATTAAAAATAAAATTTCAAATAAGGTAATTTTTTAATCTCAACCAACAAAGTTACGTTATCATAATTACTACTTATAATTAGTATAAATTTAAGTGAGCATAATTTATTTCCATTACTTTTAAGTTTTTTCATCTTTTAATTTTTTGTTTATAATTTGCAAAATTTCTTTCCAATTATACGCGTTTTGGTTTCATAGTCGACATGATCTTTTTCTCCCTTATTCCTCAAATTTACAATATTAACTTTTAACACTTCATTGAAAATACTGAATCTATGTAGAATTGAGTCGATTGATTTAAGATTTTCGCGGGAAGTGAAGAAGATTTTAGAATGAAAAAATTAAAAAAATATATAAAATTTGTTGGCAAACAAAGTGTGATTGAAATACAGAGTGAGAACAAAAATTAAAAACCTGTTGGCATACATTTTAAATTGATATAAAATAAATAAAGAATACCAAAACTTGTTAGCATAGAAAGTGAAAATGAAATACAAAATGATATTTTAAATACAAAGCGAGCACAAAAAGAAACACAAAACTTGTTTGCATAGAAAGCGAAAATGAAATACAAAATTAGATTAAAATGCAAAATGATATTGAATTACAAAGTGAGCACAAAAAAATAGAAACCTTGTTGGCATGAGGGAGAGTTATGAAATACAAAGTGAAATAAATACAAAAAGTGATTGAAGAAATACTGAGTACACAAAAATAATAAAAAATTTTGCATATAGTAGAATAAATACAAAAAAAAAAATTGTATGAAACCTAATTTAGAATAGTATACAAAATTATGTAAACTATTTATCCACTATCCTATAATATAATACAAAATTGAACGTATAAATAATTTGAAGTGAATACTACCTACAATTAGATACAGATTATACTTAAAAAACTCAAATTTAGAAAGATACCACATGAATTTTGTAATGAATACAAATGCAATAGACCATAAAAATGATGAAGAATACAATATGATAATTTAAATACAAATGCAACATGCTATAAAGTTATTCTTCGTCACTTTGATCTTCAACAATTTCTTCAACTTCTTCGGCACCCATAATTTATTTATTTATATGAACTGTTGATTTCATTAGTCGGGTGGGTAGGATCATGTTGAAATTCAGATTTTCCCTCTTCACAACGGAATCTACACCATAATCAATAATTTCAAAAAGAAAATAAAAATAAATTTCAGTAAATAAACGAAATTACCTTTGCAAAAAAAATAATCTCTTGAATTAAACTAGAGATTTTGTTGAACATTGAAGAAAGAGGAGATAAAAAACATGAAAGGTGGGGGAAAAGAATATGAAATATGGAGAAAGAAGGTTAATGGGTAGTGGTTTAATTATTTATTTTCTTTTTAAGAGTTCATTGGTTTTAAAATTTGATCGAATGTAGGAGTGTTTTAATAATAAGGAAGCATTTAAAAAATAATAATTCTGAACACAAAATATTTTTTTTAAAATATTACTTTTCTGACATTTTTAAATAATTATTTTAAATTGTTGTTGTTTTAACTAATTATGTCACATATATCACATGATTGCTAATTTCCCTTGATTTTGCCAATGTGTTTATCAGAATTGAATTTATTATATTTAGGGAAAAGAGTCTGATATACCCCTCAACTTTGTCATTTAGCTGATATACCCCTTATTATTATGAAGTGACTCATATATACCCTTACTTGTTAACAAATGACTCACATATACCCTTTTCCTCTAACGGAAATGAAAAAAAAAATAATTTTAATCTAAATTTTTATTATTTTTTTCTAAAAAACATAATCCCATATGAGTAAATTTAATCCTCGTCAAACATATTTTTTTTTTACTTTTTTTGTTTTCAATGACTAATTTATAATTAGTATTTTGATAAAATAAATTTATTTATGTTTCACTAATTTAATTTCTTGTAAAACTTATTGCAGATGATCATATTTTTTCTTCGAACACGAATTAAATTACAATACACACACAAAAAATAATTTAAATTTTTTTTCTTTAAACTAAGGAATGAAAGACAAAAACAAAATAAGAATAAGAAACTCAAATAATTATAATAAAGAAGTCAAAAAATAATTTATGTATTAAAAAAAAAAAAAATATACCTTGAACTTTGATAGAAGAATCATATATACCACTAAATAATTTTTTTAAAAAATTAGAAGTAATAAATATAAATTTAAAACTAATTTTTTTTAACTTCGTTAAATGGAGGGTATATGTGAGCCATTTTGTAACGGCAGGGGTATATGTGAGCCATTTGTATAACGGTAAGGGCATATATGTACCACTTTTATAACGAGGGGTATATCAGCTCCAAATGACAAAGTTGAGGGGTATATCAGACCCTTTTCCTTATATTTATTACTCTTTAAGCAAATCAATAATGTATAAATAAAAATGGATGGAGGAGGGAGAATTAAAATACAAAAATTATGTCAAATAAATAGTTATCCTTTTATTTGACACTAAGGATAAATAACTATGTTGTAATACATATTTAGAAATAGATAAGAAGAAATTTACATGAATCACTTGGCCAAACCTGAATATCTTTTCACATTTAGTCATTGTATCCTTCACCTTCACCAAAAATAACATGAGATCTCTTGGTTATTTCCTAGGGATTGGAATGTCAAAATTCGGATTTAATTTGTATTAGTGATATACACTACAATTTTTAAATGGGAAAATTGTATATAATAGCAAACTAATAACCTAAAATAAATGGAATAGCTAGGGTTTGATTTAATTGTGCTCTATAGCAAACATTAGTTAAAATTTGCCAGCGTCTCTCTCCCAAAAATCTCGCTCGCCACTCTCCATTCTCGCTCGTCTCTCTCGTTTTATACACAGAAGTGTATAATTCTGTTTCTGTTGTGTATAAAGCGAAAGAAAATTGTATATACACATGCAAAAATGTATATCTTTGTGTTATACACTTAATTAAACAATTTACAAACATTTTACTTCGAATATTGCAGAGAAAAAGGCCAACGAATTATACAATTGCGAATTATACAATTGCAGTGAAATACAGTTTTCTCTAGCTTTATACAAAATGTATATATTGTGTTTCTATTTTTGTATAAGGCGAGAAAAATATATATCTTCTTGCTATACACTTATAATTATGCAATATACATACATTTTAATTCGATTCAACTGTATGCAAAGCAAATTATACAATTGCAGCGAAATAGGCCAGCGAATTATACAATTGTATATGTATAGCTGTAACGACCTGATTAGTCGTTCTGAGCAGCAGATTTTATTTCTGGAAAATTGGCAAGGCAACGGACCCCACGACGGACCGTCACAGGCACGACGGACCTTCGCAGGGTCTCGTTTCAATATACTTAGGAATTCTGAAACAGGGCACTGAAAATCGACTCTCTGTAAATTGTGACGGACCTGCAGGACGGGCCGTCACAGCCACGACGAACCGTCGTGAGCTCCCATTGCAAAACACTTCAACTTTTGAGAATTTGGTACAAGAAACGAGTCTCTGACCGTCATGACCGAAGTGCAGGACGGACCGTCACAGGTGTGACGGACCGTCACAGTGCACTTAGTGAAAAATGGGATTCTAGGCTGTTGCGACGACCTGCGTGACGGACCATCGCAGGCACGACGGGACGTCATAGGTTGCGCAAATCCCAGGCAGAATCGGATTTCTTTACACGTTTTAAGGGACGTTTTGGACTATTCTTTCCTTAATTATAAAGATGGAGGGTTAATATTAATAAGTCTAATTACTTGGGGGTTAAAAGAGGTACCTTAAGTTAATTAGTGGGTTCTATTGTCCCTTTTACACTTTAATTATATGTAATTAGGGTAAAAGAAAGAGGGTTTGAATAAAAACAAAAATAGAAAGAACAAAAGAAAAGAGAGAGGAGATTGATCGATTGAGAGAGAGACGACGAGGAAGAAGGATATCAAAGCTTGGGGAAATCGCTTGTTGATTCAATTCTTCGGTGGAGGTAGGTTATGGTTTTTTACGATATTCGTAGTGAACTCTTAATAGGGTATGATATGTATTAGTGGTATTGTAAACCTGTCTATATGCTTAATTGTATGCTTGCATGAATATGATTATGTGATTTTGATAAAACAAGCATGATGAAAACCATTGAATCTCAAATCTTGAAAGAAACTTTAATCTACGTTATTAATGATGATGCATTGGTATAAAAGAAGGCTTGATGAATTAAAGTAATGGGATTGATGATGCCTTGGTATAGAGAAGGCTTGATGAACGGATAGAATGAAATTAGTGGATCGGAGTGTCACGTTCCGACACATAGTATTAGTGGATCGGAGTGTCACGTTCCGACACATAGTATTAGTGGATCGGAGTGTCACGTTCCGACATATAGTATTAGTGGGACGGGTGTCACGAACCGACACGTAGATATAGGGGATCGGAGTGTCACGTACCGACACATATAGGGGATCGGAGTGTCACGTTCCGACACATATAGGGGATCGGAGTGTCACGTTCCGACACATATAGGGGATCGGAGTATCACGTACCGATACATATAGGGGATCGGGTGTCAAGAACCGACACGTAGAATTACGGGATCGGAGTGTCACGTACCGACACATAGTGGTAGGGGATCGGAGTGTCACGTACGGACACAAGAGGAAGAAAGATAATGAATCTTGAAAGATGATAATATACTCAACATAATGAACTTAATTCCCAAATGAGTATGGTATTGAGGCTTGAGCCCTCATGGATGAACTTGATGGTATTTATTGATGATTATAATACTTGTTGTTGCTACATGTTGAGTTTATAGTTGATTTATAATATTACTTGATATATATTATCTTCTATTTTGAGTTGGCCGATGATATCTACTCAGTACTTGTGGTTGTACTGACCCCCTAATTTTATGTTTTCTTCTTGTTATTTGTGAAATGCAGCAAACGTTCCGTCAACTTCAACTCAGCAGTAATTCTAGCCAGTCTTCACTACATCGGAAATTCAGGGTGAGCTAATGCATCTAGCTTGGACTGGGTCTTCTTTTTCAAGTCTTGATGCCTTGAACTTCCGGCATGGACTAGCTTCTTATGTATTTTTAGCTTCTTAGACATTCTTAGATAGTAATTTGAGGATAGATGTTCTTGTGATGATGACTTCCAGATTTTGGGGATAATAATAATAGTTTTGAGTTGTTTTATTAATGAGTTTAAGTCTTCCGCATTACTTTTGTTGATATTGTATTAAAATGTTAAGGTTTAGATTGGTTGGTTCGCTCACAAAGGAGGGTGAATGTGGGTGCCAGTCGCGTCCCCGATTTGGGTCGTGACAAACTTGGTATCAGAGCATTAGGTTCATTGGTCTCATCACACAACAACGAGTCTAGTAGAGTCTTAAGGAACGGTAGGGGACGCCTTTACTTTTCTTTGAGAGGCTATAAGACTTTAGGAAAATTCCATTCTTTCATTCTTCTTTCGTGCTACTACTTGAGTCCAATTGGTATCTAGGTGATACAAATTGGTATCTGACCATCTTCATTCTATTTCGCAGATGGTTAGAACTAGAGCAACGACCGCACCAGTAGCAACAACGGAAAGACAAGAAACGACTGAGCCAGCCACTGGGGTTGTGGCTCGAGGAAGAACAGCGGCAAGAGGCCGTGGAAGAGGTCGTGGGAGGACGTCCTCTAGAGGAAGAGGACGAGCACCTAGCCCATCTGATACTAGGGCGGTGACTCCTCCACCGACCGAGGAGGTGATAAGAGAGGGTGAGGAAGGGGAGAACGAACAAGTGCAAAATGAGGAATTGCCACCCCAACCTACCCCAGAGATGATCAATCAGGTTCTTTCTTATCTTAGCGGGTTATCTGATCAGGGTCAGGCACC
Source organism: Solanum peruvianum (assembly GCA_027705065.1). Taxonomy (NCBI): domain Eukaryota; kingdom Viridiplantae; phylum Streptophyta; class Magnoliopsida; order Solanales; family Solanaceae; genus Solanum; species Solanum peruvianum. The sequence goes on from JAKWJD010000207.1 coordinate 6,384, forward strand.
TCCAGTGGTTTCTGCACCAAAACCTCCGGTTTCAGAGATACGACATGCGGCTACTATGGCTCCCCGCATGGATGCAACATTGGAGATAGGCACATTTCCACGTCTGAATACTGGGCCTATAATGACAAATGATCAACATGAAATTTTCAGTAAGTTCTTGAAATTGAAACCTCCAGTCTTTAAGGGTGCAGAATCAGAGGATGCCTACGATTTTCTGGTTGATTGTCATGAGCTACTACACAAGATGGGTATATAGTAGAGCGTTTTGGTGTCGAATTCGTGAGCTATCAGTTTCAAGGGAACGCCAAATGTGGTGGCGGTCACATGTTGAGTGTTAACCAATAGAGGCACCACCTATGACTTGGGAATCATTCTCTAGCTTGTTTATGGAGAAGTATATCCCAAGGACTTTGAGAGATAGAAAAAGGGATGAGTTCTTGAGTCTAGAGCAAGGAAGGATGACAGTTAACGCATATGAGGCTAAATTTCGCGCACTATCCAGATATGCCACCCAACTTTGTTTCAGTCCACAAGAACGGATTCACCGTTTTGTGAAGGGGTTGAGGTCGGAATTGCGGATTTCAGCCTTACAGGTAGCGGCTACAGCAAAATCCTTCCAAGAGGTGGTGGACTTTGTGATAGAAGTGGAAGGAGTGAAGCCAGATGACTTCACCACGACATCGACATCAAAGAGGTTTCGAAAGGGAGGTGAGTTCAACGGTTCGTATACTAGAGGACAGAGTTCTGGAGGTTACTCAGTTCGACCCATTCAGTCTTCACTACAGACTGTAGTTGGGGGTCCACCTCAGAACGGTCAACACTTCTCCGAGAGACCTATGCCTGACTCCAGAGAGTGTTATGGATGTGGGGAGATGGGACATATTAGGAGAAATTGTCCAAAACAGAGTTACAGACCCCCGATAGCTAGAGGTAGAGGTGGTCATGGTAGAGGCCGTTTTTCTGGAGGACGGGGGTGTCGAGGTAATGGTGGTCACCAAAACGGCAGAGGTGATGGGCAAAACGGAGCAACTACTAAAGAACATGGTAGGGGCAACGGACAGACAAACGATAGGGCCCATTGTTACGCTTTCCCTGGGAGATCTGAAGCGGAGGCGTCGGATGCTGTTATCACAGGTAATCTTTCGGTGTGTGATTGCATGGCATCTGTATTATTTGATCCCGGATCCACATTTTCTTATGTATCTTCCTCATTTGCTAATGGTCTAACATTACATTGTGAATTACTTGACATGCCTATTTGTGTTTCGACTCCGGTGGGTGAGTCGGTGATAGTTGAAAGGGTATATAGGTCTTGTTTGGTGAATTTTGTGGGGAGCAACACTTATGTAGATTTGGTTATTTTAGAAATGGGTGACTTTGATTTAATTCTGGGTATGACTTGGCTTTCTCCAAACTTTGCGATTTTGGGTTGTAATGCTAAAACAGTGACGTTAGCCAGCCTGGGGGGCAATCCGTTAGTGTGGGAGGGCGACTACACTTCCAATCCGGTTCGTATCGTGTCCTATCTTCGTGCTAGGATAATGGTTAGTAAGGGTGTGTTTAGCTTTCTTGTCACATCTCAAGGATGACACTACTCAAGTTCCTTCAATCGAGTCAGTTTCGGTAGTCCATGAATTTTCGGATGTGTTCCCTGCAGATCTTCCTGGTATGCCACCGGATAGGGATATTGACTTCTGTATTGATCTTGAACCGGGTACTCGCCCCATTTCTATACCCCCTTAAAGAATGGCTCCCGCGGAGTTAAGAGAATTAAAGGCTCAACTTCAAGAGTTGTTGAGCAAAGGCTTCGTTAGACCAAGTGCATCTCCTTGGGGTGCTCCGGTTTTGTTTGTGAAGAAGAAGGATGGGAGCTTTCGGATGTGCATAGACTACAGACAACTGAACAAGGTAACTATTAAGAACAAGTAACCCATTCCTCGCATTGACGACTTGTTCGATCAGTTACAAGGTGCTTGTGTCTTCTCAAAAATTGACTTGAGATCCGGTTATCACCAATTGAAAATACGAGCAACGGATGTGCCAAAGACTGCTTTTCGAACTAGGTATGGGCATTATGAATTTGTGGTAATGTCTTTTGGTCTTACGAATGCCCCTGCTGCCTTCATGAGCTTGATGAACGGGATTTTCAAGCCATATTTGGACCTCTTTGTGATCGTGTTTATTGATGATATACTGATATACTCCAAGAGTAAGAAGGAGCATGAGGAGCATTTGAGAATGGTGTTAGAGTTGTTGAGGAAGAAAAAGCTTTATGCGAAATTCTCCAAGTGTGAGTTTTGGCTAGATTTAGTGTCCTTCTTGGGGCACGTGGTTTCTAAAGATGGGGTGATGGTGGATCCATCTAAGATAGAGACGGTGAAAACCTGGGTAAGCCCTACTAATGTGTCAGAAATAAGGAGTTTTTGTGGGTTAGCTAGCTACTACCCCACGCCGATTTGTCAAGGGGTTCTCTTCCATTGCTTCCCAATTACGAACTTGACTAAGCAGAATGTTCCATTTGTGTGGTCAGATGAATGTGAGGAAAGCTTTCAGAAGCTTAAGACCTTGTTGACTACCGCACCAATTCTTACCTTGCCAGTAGAGGGTAAGAACTTCATCGTTTATTGTGATGCATCCTATTCAGGTTTGGGTGCAGTGCTAATGCAAGAGAAAAAATTGATTGCTTATGCTTCGAGGCAATTAAAGGTGCATGAACGTAACTATCCGACCCATGATTTGGAGTTGGCCGCGGTAGTATTTGCACTAAAGCAATGGAGACACTATTTGTATGGGGTTAAGTGTGAAGTCTATACGGACCATCGTAGCCTACAGTACGTCTTTACTCAGAAAGACTTGAATTTGAGACAGAGGAGATGGATGGAACTACTTAAGGACTACGATATCACTATCTTGTATCATCCGGGAAAAGCGAATGTTGTGGCGGATGCTCTAAGTAGAAAGGCCGGAAGCATGGGAAGTCTAGCTCATTTACAAGTTTCTAGACGCCCATTGGCTAGAGAGGTGCAGATTCTGGCTAATGACCTTATGAGGTTAGAAATAAATGAGAAGGGAGGATTGTTAGCTTGTGTGGAGGCAAAATCTTCTTTTCTTGATCAGATTAAGGGGAAACAGTTTGATGATGAGAAGCTAAGTCGAATCCGAGATAAAGTGTTACAAGGAGAGGCTAAAGAAGCAACAATCGATGAGGAAGGTATTTTGGGGATTAAGGGAAGGGTATGTGTACCCCGCATCGATGATTTGATCACCACTATTCTGACAGAGGCTCATAGTTCCGGATATTCTATACATCCTGGTGCAACCAAGATGTATCGTGACCTAAAGCAACACTTCTGGTGGAGTAGAATGAAGCGAGATATTGTTGAGTTTGTTGCCAAATGTCCAAATTGTCAACAAGTGAAGTATGAACACCAGAGGCTCGGAGGAACACTTCAGAGGATGCCCATTCCTGAATGGAAGTGGGAGAGAATCGCAATGGACTTTGTGGTTGGTCTTCCAAAGACATCGGGTAAGTTTGATTCCATTTAGGTGATTGTCGATAGGTTAACTAAGTCTGCTCACTTCATTCCGGTCAAGGTGACCTACAATGCAGAGAAGTTAGCAAAAATTTACATCTCAGAAATCGTTCGACTGCATGGAGTTCCACTCTCCATTATATCAGATAGAGGTACGCAGTTTACTTCAAAGTTTTGGAGAACATTGCATGCGGAATTAGGTACTAGGTTGGACCTTAGTACTGCGTTTCACCCTCAGAATGATGGTCAGTCTGAGCGAACGATTCAAGTGTTGGAGGATATGCTTCGTGCACGTGTGATAGAGTTTGGTGGCCATTGGGATAGCTTCTTACCTTTGGCAGAGTTTTCATACAATAATAGCTATCACTCCAGCATTGACATGGCTCCATTTGAAGCATTGTATGGGAGGAGATGTAGGTCTCCCATTGGTTGGTTTGATGCCTTTGAGGTTAGACCTTGGGGGACTGATCTCTTGAGGGATTCGTTAGATAAGGTGAAGTGCATTCAAGGAAAGCTTCTAGCGGCGCAAAGTAGACAAAAGGAGTATGCAGACCGAAAGGTTAGAGACTTGGAGTTCATGGAAGGTGAACAAGTCTTGCTGAAGGTTTCACCCATGAAAGGGGTGATGCGGTTTGGAAAAAGGGGTAAGCTAAGTCCAAGGTATATTGGACCATTTGAGGTGCTTAAGTGAATAGGGGAGGTGGCTTATGAATTAGCCTTGCCCCCAGGGCTGTCCGGAGTGCATCCGGTATTTCATGTGTCCATGTTGAAAAGATACCATGGAGATGGAAACTACAATCATCCGTTGGGATTCAGTTTTGTTTGATGAGAACTTGACTTGTGAAGAGGAACCGGTTGCTATATTAGATAGAGAAGTTCGCAAGTTGAGGTCGAGAGAGATTGCATCCATCAAAGTTCAATGGAAGAATCGACCGGTTGAAGAGGCTACTTGGGAGAAGGAGGCAGATATGCAAGAAAAATACCCACATCTGTTTACAGATTCAGGTACTCCTTTTCGCCATTGTTTTTCTTCTTTTGATCGTTCGGGGACGAACTATGGGTAAATTGGTATCTATTGTAACGACCTGTTTAGTCGTTCTGAGCAGCATATTTTATTTCTGGAAAATTGGCTGAGGCAATGGACCCCACGACGAACCGTCACAGGCACGACGGACCGTCGCAGGGTCTCGTTTCAATATACTTAGGAATTCTGAAACTGGGCACTGAAAATCGACTCTCTGTCAATTGTGACGGACCTGCAGGACGGGCCGTCACAGCCATGACGAACCGTCGCGAGCTCCCGTTGCAAAACACTTCAACTTTTGAGAATTTGGTACAAGAAACGAGTCTCTGACCGTCATGACGGAAGTGTAGGACGGACCGTCACAGGTGTGATGGACCGTCACAGTGCACTTAGTGAAAAATGGGATTCTAGGCTGTTGCGACGACCTGCGTGACGGACCGTCGCAGGCACGACGGGCCGTCATAGGTTGCGCAAATCCCATGCAGAATCGGATTTCTTTACACGTTTTAAGGGACGTTTTGGACTATTCTTTCCTTAATTATAAATATGGAGGGTTAATATTAATAAGTCTAATTACTTGGGGGTTAAAAGAGGTAACCTTAAGTTAATTAGTGGGTTCTATTGTCCTCTTTTACACTTTAATTATATGTTAATTAGGGTAAAAGAAAGAGGGTTTGAATAAAACAAAAACAGAAAGAACAAAGAAAAGAGAGAGAGAGATTGATCGATTGAGAGAGAGACGAACGAGGAAGAAGGATATCAAAGCTTGGGGAAATCGCTTGTTGATTCCAATTCTTCGGTGGAGGTAGGTTATGGTTTTTACGATATTCGTAGTGAACTCTTAATAGGGTATGATATGTATTAGTGGTATTGTAAACCTGTCTATATGCTTAATTGTATGCTTGCATGAATATGATTATGTGATTTTGATAAAAACAAGCATGATGAAAACCATTGAATCCCAAATCTTGAAAGAAACTTTAATCTACGTTATAATGATGATGCCTTGGTATAAAAGAAGGTTTGATGAATTAAAGTAATGGGATTGATGATGCCTTGGTATAGAGAAGACTTGATGAACGGATAGAATGAAATTAGTGGATCGGAGTGTCACGTTCCGACACATAGTATTAGTGGATCAGAGTGTCACGTTCCGACACATAGTATTAGTGGATCGGAGTGTCACGTTCCGACACATAGTATTAGTGGGACGGGTGTCACGAACCGACACGTAGATATAGGGGATCGGAGTGTCACGTACCGACACATATAGGGGATCGGAGTGTCATGTTCCGACACATATAGGGGATCGGAGTGTCACGTTCCGACACATATAGGGGATCGGAGTGTCACGTACCGACACATATAGGGGATCGGGTGTCACGAACCGACACGTAGAATTAGGGGATCAGAGTGTCACGTACCGACACATAGTGGTAGGGGATCGGAGTGTCACGTACCGACACAAGAGGAAAAAGATAATGAATCTTGAAAGATGATAATATACTCAACATAATGAACTTAATTCCCAAATGAGTATGGTATTGAGGCTTGAGCCCTCATGGATGAACTTGATGGTATTATTGATGATTATAATACTTGTTGTTGCTACATGTTGAGTTTATAGTTGATTTATAATATTACTTGATATATATTATCTTCTATTTTGAGTTGGCCGATGATATCTACTCAGTACTTGTGGTTGTACTGACCCCCTACTTTTATGTTTTCTTCTTGTTATTTGTGAAATGCAGCAAACGTTCCGTCAACTTCAACTCAGCAGTAATTCTAGCCAGTCTTCACTACATCGGAAATTCAGGGTGAGCTAATGCGTCTAGCTTGGACTGGGTCTTCTTCTTCAAGTCTTGATGCCTTGAACTTCCGGCATGGACTAGCTTCTTATGTATTTTTAGCTTCTTAAACATTCTTAGATAGTAATTTGAGGATAGATGTTCTTGTGATGATGACTTCCAGATTTTGGGGATAATAATAATAGTTTTGAGTTGTTTTATTAATGAGTTTAAGTCTTCCGCATTACTTTTGTTGATATTGTATTAAAATGTTAAGGTTTAGATTGGTTGGTTCGCTCACATAGGAGGGTGAATGTGGGTGCCAGTCGCGTCCCCGATTTGGGTCGTGACAATAGCGAATTACAGTTTTATGTTTGCTATGGAGCGTAATTATGCAAACTTTGCTATAGCATACAAATATGAATTTTTTGTTACAAATATGAATTTTTTGTTTGCTATATGTGAAAGTTGCCCTTTTTAAATTAGGTCTAGTCACCAGAGAAGGATCATATGGAGAAAAAAATTATTGAGGTGTGAAGGAAAACATGACTTGTTTGGTGTTGAACATATCGTGAGTGTCCAGTGTAGCTTTTGACTGCCACTTTAGAGCACATATTTTTTACCCAAAACATATACTGATTCATTAAATCTCTTAGCTTAGAAATTATGACAATGAAAATAGATTCACAAAACAATCATCAATATTTCTTCTAATGGCTGTGTCCTATTTATGAATGCAACAAAATCAAACATTGTCAGTAACTAAATTTACAAATTTTTGTACTGCTGCTCTTCTTATTTCATGCTTCTTTTTCTGCCATACACGCAACAGACGTATTGTGTTACCGAGTAGAAGTAGTGCCATTAAGCCACACCACACTGTTATTCCTATATAAATGACCTGACCAAGTGGTTCCCTGTCCTTCCTAGGCGTGATGATGTAAATTGCTATGCCATAAGTGAGTGCTATTGTGGTAACTGTTGACCACATTATAACCATTAAACCCCACATAAAAAGTCTGCGCCTGAAAGGCAATCCACTTATCAGCAGCAAGATTGTGCTGAGAGAAGAAACAAAAGCAATGGTGTTGACACGAAGGAAATATCGATATGGTCTGGCATGATTATAAGCCATTACTGATTCCCCTGCTTTATATAATAAGGGTACTCTTCTCGGATCATCCAATTTTTCATTTTCTTGCCAAACACCTCCTGGAGGGTTCACTCCAGCTTGGAATGCCATGGTTGCAATGAGTGAGGCTACCACCATTATTGTCTCGCGTTTCTTTGAAAGCCAATCACCTTTTGATGGCGCCTGATTTCCTCCTAAATAGGCTGGTGCTGAAGATACTGGAGGATCGTTATTTCCGCCAGAGTCATTGGGAATTTTGGTACTATGATGAATGATGGACATTGAAATATCTTTTGCTCTTAAACCTCCAGCTTCTCGAAGACATTCACCAATGGATAGATCATTCACGTCCCTACGACTCTGTACTAAGATATCTAATGATGTATTCCCATTTGCATCCATTGCATTCATATCAATTTGATGCGTCCTCAACAAGTACTTGACAGTCTGCAAGATCGATTGGTAAGTGGTTTAATAACAACTACACTGCTTATAAGAAAATGAAAGTCGTTTTTCGAAGAAACAAAGTCATACCTCAATTTGCTTATCAGCAACAGCCAAATGCAGAATGTTGTGTCCATTACCATCCTTTGCATTCAAGAACTCACGGTCCCATTCGATCTCCATTAGAACCTTCAGAACCTCAATCTGATTATGCTTCACACACAAATGCAAAATGTTTTCTCCGTTGATCATCCTTCCTAGAGCTGCACGAGGCCTTACATGTATAAGTTCCTTAATGACTTCAACTCGACCTTTGATAGCTGCAAGATGAAGAGGATTTGCACCATCACGATCACAAGCCAGGCATATTTCAGGATTTACCAACAACAACATCTTAACGATAGCCAGATGTCCTTTGGCTGAAGCTATGTGAAGAGCAGATAACTTGCGCGAATCCAATTCAGCAGCAAGCTGTGGATTTTGAGCAAGAATTGACCTCACAAACTCGATATGACCACGCAGTGCTGCTATGTGCAAAGGTGTTTCATTGAAGCAAGTTAAGGCAAGTCTATCAAGAATTAGAACATCTTGTTCAAGTAATTCTTGTAAAACTCTAACATCTCCTATAACTGCAGCTTCATAGAGTCTCTTCTCAGTATCCATCTTCCTTTATCAGATACTTTTTTAACAAAACAAAATTGGTTAATTTTATAGTTGCTGATATTTTTTTCTACTTATTGCATTGAGTCATAGTTGGAAAAGTCTTCCTTCAAATTTTAGACTTGTTTAAATGATACTATTCAAGATGCTTTGAACTAATCCTTATCTTATTTCTATGGACAAACAAATAATTGGAAAAAAAGAAGAAGCAAGAAATGTAACAACCATAGATTTGACTGATAATGTCCTTTTCTATTAGTACAAAATTTCCGCGAAACAATAGGGGAAAGAGACAATAATTGCTCGAAAATGCATAGAATTTTCACGGATGGTGACTTAACCATGAACTTCTTTTTTAGAATGTCACTTTAACTTTGATGTTTAACCCGAAAATCGCTTTCATTCTTGAATGATTTTGGATTGAAATCAAAGTTAAAATAACTTTCTAGAAAAAAAATTATAGTTGAATGACTTTTCGATTAAAAATCAAAATTAGAGCAACATTCTAAGAGAAAAGTTTATAGTTGAATGATCAATTAAACCTCATTTTGTTTTGAATTTTCTTTTGCGTGGTAGAATCAATATCAAAAATGAAAGTTGACTTGATCCAATTAAAATATGTGCAAGTCAAGGTCCAAGTTCAAAATGAAGTGTGAATAGACGGTTCACTCTTCACTAATGACCACAAAGGAAGAGATATATAGAGGGACTGTGGTTTATCTATCAACTAAAAGTATTTTTCTATTATTATTGAAGCAGAAAATGAATATAAATTCCAATTCTTTTCATGGGTTTGGAACATTCCACGCGATATTAAACCAATTTGACGAGAAAGTTTTTGTACAATCTTTTATTAGAAAGAAATACACATACGTCTCCTAATTAAATACACATATATTTAATTATATGGATTCGCATCATTAAAACACATTTGAATACACTGGTTAAAGCCATGACTTTTATCTCACAACACTGCATGTTTAAGTCCAGAAACATAGTGGTGCTACGGCTATTCATTGCTATGGTTAAAAAAATTAAATTAAATAGTAATTCGAATTAAACTGGTTAGGTTTAGTTTTTTTTTTTTAATTATTTGAAAGTCAAGATTATTTGGTTTAGTTTGCTTTGGTTTTATTAAGAAAAATTCGCTAGAATAATCAAATTGAACCAAAAAATTAGATATATAAATTTTACTATTATTTATAGGGAAATTTTTTAAAATGTCAATATTTTAGCATTTAAGAGGAGTCATTAGCAACAATTTCAATATTTAGTAAAAATGTCATTTTAGTTTGTTATGTATCTTATTTATGTTTTTATTATTTATTTTTATTTAAAGAATATAATTATTTAATAACAAAAAGGAGAAATTAAGGGGGTTAATATGTATCTTAATTTTCTCATCAGTTACATTTTCAAATAAATTTAAATTTTGTTTTTTTTTTCTCCAGAATTTTTAACCTTTTTAAATTATATTCATTCCACAATATATTTTATTTATATTTATTATAGTTTTTAATTAGTTTATATTCATTCCAATAGGTATGCCGAATTTATCCATATAGTCATTTAAGAAATATATTTGTATTTTCATATATTTTTTCCCTATATAGTTATTTTTTTCTTCAAAAATCCTGTATGTATTCATTTCAATATGTATTTTATTTGTATTTCTATTTATTCAGAATTTTGTATAATATATATAAAATACAAAAATTAGTATGATGAAAAAGTGAATGAAATATAAAATTGAAAAGAAATAATTGAATATTTGGTGTACTCATTCTTAAATAAAATATATAACTAGTTGACATATCTTTATAATAAATACAAATTAGAAAAAAATGTCAAATTCAGTTGACATACCTTTATTAGTTTGTATTCATTCCAATATGTATGACAAATAAAATGTAGTTATTTAAGAAATACATTTGTATTCGTATATATTTTTCACTGTGTATTTATTTTTCTTTTCAAAATCTTGTTTCCTTTTCTAAGTCGTATTCATTTCAATATGTCTATTATTTGTATTTGTATTCGAAACAAATAAACTAATAGAAAGTTGTTCTTCTTATAAATGAAATACATGACATACATTTGGATGAATACAAATTAGGGACAAATACAAGATTATACGTAGTGATTTGAATACAAATTAAGAAAGCATACCAAATTCTAAAAAAGAACTATAAATACAAAACAAACTAATAGAAAATTGTTTGACAACTATCCGATCTTCGTCGTCTTTTTCAAGATCATCACGAATAGACAAAGATTCTACATTTGCGTTTTGAATTTGAGGAAGGTTTTGCACACCAATGAGTGTTGTAAATGTTCTTACCCTCTTTCTTCCCTCATTTTAGCGGTGGATCATACATTATACACTATTTGTTAAATAATAAATAAATTAAAGGATGAAAAATTACCAGAAATTGGTTGATTAAGATGAATACCTCTAGTAAACCTCTTGGATTCAGGCATTGGAGAGTAAATCATAACGGAAATTGAAAAATACAAACAACATTTTTTTTAAGATTTAAACAAAAATAAAATTAGAAAAGAAATCTGAAAATAGGATAAAGATTAGAGATACCTTAATCAAAGGGATTCTTGTTGATTCAATTTTGGATTAAAAAACAACAAAATATATGGCAAAAAATATTTGCAACTTGAATATTGGAGGAAAATATGAAAGATAACCATGAGAGAGAAAAATTAAATGGGAGAGAGAATTAACAATTTGAAAAGATAAATATGAGATAGAATGATTTTTTTAAAAAAAAAAAGGATATATAGAATTAATTGAAAAAGAGAGATAAATAGGAAGAAAATTGGGACATATAAATTTTTTAAAAAAATGACATTTTTGACATTATTGCTAATATTAATAAAGTATGGATATTTTTACTAAATATGTTATTTATTTTGACTAGTTTACTAATTTTTCCTTATTTATATATATTTTTGTTAAATTTTAACTAATTTAAGTCTTTAACTTTTAGTATTTTCTCAAATCCAATATTTAAGTTTTAGCGCCACTATTACACAACTAAATTCAAGTTTATCAAATTTTATTACTTCGGTGTTTACCTATTCTATACATTTTTTCTTAATTGCATCATTTTATTCGTGTAATAATAACTCTAGTATTGCCTATTTGAATCATCAGTAGTTTTGTTGTGGGTTGTTCATGTACTAGATATTTGTGTAGTCCATAAAAAAAGTTATTACTTTCGAATTAAAAAGAAAAGATCGAACCAAATTGAACCAATCTGACAATAATCAAATCGATGGCTATTTTTTCATTTGATATGATTTAATTTTAGAAATTAAAAATCCAGTAAATTAATTTAATTTTAATTTTAATCAATAACCGATCTAAATTGAACCATGAACATCTCTTCTGGTGCCCCTATCTTTCTACTACTTGTTTCAGTTTTTAGATGTTCTGTTTTTGGTACTTTACAATTTGTTAACCTATTTGCTTAATTTTGCCTAAAATGTGCTTTCTATTTTTATTTATATGTCGTTATTTTAAATTTTATGTTCTTTAAGAAATGAGGCAAAATTATTATTACATCTTTATTTGGTGATTTTTTCACGCCAAATTTCTAATAAATGAACATAAATTAATTTATTTAATTAATTTGTGAACATATATTAATTATTAACTTTATGTATATATTTATGAAATTTATAACTAATAACTCAAAGATAAAATATGAAGAATAGTATTATTTTATGTATTGTTTTAGTGAATTGAGAAGTTGTGAAAAAAATATATTATAGTAAGAATAAGGTATAAATAGAAACAATACCGAGGAGGGGGGAGCGCTTTTTAAAAAAAAATGCGGTGAATGAGAAAGAAAACGCTCAAAAAAATAAAGGAAAAAAAAACAAATTTTCAACCCTCTTTTTTTTAATTTAAAAAATGAAAGCCGAACAGTCGCAACATTGGAGATTCAACGGTCAAATAATATTAAAGTCCACAAAATAACTAAGTTTAAAGGAAAAATTACATAAATTTGTACATTTTAAATAATAATTACTAATTTTAGCAATATTTTTTATTTATTACCATTTATAGCAATATTATGTTAAATATGCAATATAAATTAAAAGTGAATTTTGTATGCAATATATATGAATTATAATTATTTTTTTAAATATATTATGTTTGTTTGATAAAAATTTGACACATTTTATTATAATTGTATTAAAATGTATGATAAATGTATTATCCATCATTAAAACTTGTATTATATGTGAATAATAAATTGTTTTTTTATAATATGCATTAAACTTGTATTATAAATGAATTAAAACTGATCAAGTGAAAAAAATATATTATTGCTATAAATGGTAAATATTTTTTAATTATAATATATTTATGTAAGTTTCCCCAAGTTTAAATAGGTAATTAAGGTTATTAAATGATTTAAATATTTAATTAATTATTCGTGTCAGATGTAAAAGTATTTTTATTTTGAAAAAAAATTATTGAAAAATTACACGTTAGGCTAATCAGTAAATGTATTTTTTTAAATAGAAGCATAAATTATTGTTGGAAAGAGACTAAACTTTTTTACTTCTTAAATAGCACAAGCAAAAATAAAAAAATTACTTTTTTAACACTAATATATCTCTCCCATATATACATATTTATTAATATATTTTTTATTTATTAAATAACATATCTCATAAGTCTGGTTAAATTTCATTAAAAATATATCTAAAATATTCTTGATTTATTGAAAATGATACAAAACTATTTTAAATCCACCTATTGACTCAAAACTATCATTGACATTCACTTTTGGGTCCAAAATTAACTGCTTATTTAAAAATTTTAAATTAAAATTATTTAAATAAAAAAATTAAATATACATCGTTCAACTATTGAATATAATTTAATTAATTAATATAATTTATAATCTCACTCATTATTAATTAAACTCGTTCTAAATCCATCCATCGTTTGTCTTATTCTCAGTCAATTCTTCTAGATTCATAACTTAGTAATATGTGCTGTTGGGAAAACGCGGACAAGCACAAAAGTATATGTGGTAAAAGTAATGGAAATAAATGGGAAATAACGACACCAAGAATTTTACGTGGAAACCCTTCTGAATAAGGGGAAAAACCACGGACCAAGAGGAGCAATTGATATTACTATAGTAAGGAATTTTACACTGTGTAGTCACGAATACAATACTCAAAGTGACTACTACACACTCAAAAGGAACAACACTCTTTTGGTTTCCGTCTTACTAAAATATCGCTCACACTCTATTTTTCTTCACAGACTATTTTCTTATATAGTCTATGGAATACCTCACTTTGCTCTCAAAATGGTTTTTTATCTCTAACTTGGTGTGTTCTACAAATGAGCAAGAATGCTCTATTTATAGAAGGATAAAACCATGCCTATGTCACTAATGACATATGTAAACATAGCAAAGTCAAGAATGGTTGCAAATCTTACCAATTTGCCAACTACCAAATCTTTCAAAGTCAAGAATGGTTGCAAATCTTACCAATTTGCCAACTACCAAATCTTTTCTTTTCAACTCCAATTACTATTCCTTTTTAAACAATTGCTTGTACCAATTGAATAGCTAAAGTTGACTAAAACAATGGGATGGATTCAACAAATCTCCCCCTCCAGTCCCATTTACTGGAAGAAGGTATCTTCAACTTCTTTAGAGAGAGCTCATACCCACAATTCTTTGCATAACTCGAACTTGTCTTTCGGTATCATCTTGGTCAGCATATCTGCAGGATTTTCACTTGTGTGAATCTTTTTGACGTGAAATGATTCATTCTCCACTTTCTCACGAATCCAATGATATCTGACGTCAATGTGTTTTGTTCTTGCATGGTACATGGAGTTCTTGCTCAAGTCTATTGCACTCTGGCTGTCACAATAGACAATATACTCCATCTGATTCAAACCAAGCTCTTGAAGAAATCGCTTTAGCTATATCATCTCCTTGCCGGCTTCAGTAGCCGCAATATACTCAGCTTCAGTTGTAGATAGTGCAACACACTTCTGCAACTTTGACTGCCATGATATAGCTCCCCCTGAAAAAGTAAACAAATATCCAGTAGTGGATTTTCTGTTATCAAGGTCACCTGCCATATCAGAATCTGTATAGCCTTTCAAGATTGGATTTGATGCTCCAAAACACAAGCATTCATCTGAGCTTCCTCTAAGATACCTGAGTATCCATTTCACAGCTTCCCAATGCTCTTTTCCCCGGATTTTCGAGAAATCTACTGACAACACCAACAACTGCGTGAGCAATATCAGGTCTAGTGCACACCATTGCATACATCAGACTTCCGACGACGGAGGAATATGGAACTTTGGCCATGTTCTCTTTTTCCTCCTAGCCTGTAGGACACACATCTTCTTGCTCAACTTCATATGACCAGCAAGAGGTATACTCACAGGTTTCGCATTCTTCATATTGAAGCGCTCTAGTACGCGTTCAATGTACTTCTTCTGGGACAAATAAATCTTCCTTTCATCTCTAAGACGAGTAATTCTCATGCCCAAAATTTTATTTAGCATGACCCAAGTCTTTCATAGAAAAAGACTTACACAACTCTTTCTTCAGCTCGTCAATCTTGGAAGTATTCTTGCCCACAATCAACATATCATCCACATACAACAAAAGGATGATGAAATCATTGTCAGAAAATTTTTGTACAAATACGCAATGATCTGAAGAAGTCTTCTTATAGCCTTGCTCCCCCATGACAGATTCAAACTTTTTGTACCACTGTCTGGGAGCTGTTTTAGGCCATAGAGACTCTTTTTGAGTTTCATACAAAATTTTCTTTACCATCTACTTTGAAGCCCTCAGGTTGTTCCATATAAATCTCTTCTTCTAGGTCACCGTGAAGGAAAGCCGTCTTCACATCCATCTGCTCAATCTCTAAATTAAGACTAGCAGCCAAACCTAGAACTGTGCGAATCGAGGACATTTTCACAACAGGAGAAAGTATTTCGTCAAAGTCAATACCTTTCCTTTGACCGAATCCCTTAACAACCAATCTAGCTTTGTACCTGGGCTTCAAGTTGTGTTCTTCAACTTTAACTTTGAACACCCACTTGTTCTTCAAAGCTCTCATTCCCTTGGGCAATTTTACCAACTCATAAGTGTGGTTCTCATGCAAAGACTTCATCTCGTCTTGCATGGCTTCAATCCATTGATTCTTGTGCTCATCTTCCATGGCCTCCTCATAACATTCAGGTTCTCCCCCGTCAGTGAGTAACACATACTCATTGGGTGAATAAAGGGAGGAAGGAAACCGCTGTCTTTGGGACCTCCGAAGCGGAATATTTGATTCGTCCACAACTTCATGAGCAACAGGATCATCAATAACAATTCATTGTATTATCAACATCAACATGTTGATTCGATACATGATTCTGGGCGTCACCATGATTATCAAACCCAACAACATCATGCACACTTGTGTGAGGAACTTCATCATGATGAACTTACCATCAAAACTTGAAGATTCTACCTTCTCCGCTTTGTCAATATCTTCAATTGTTTGATTCTCCATGAAAATAATATCACGGCTTCTCACAAGTTTCTTTTCAATTGGATCATATAGCCTATAACCAAATTCATCTAGGCCATATCCAATGAAGATGCATTGCCTTGTCTTGGCATCTAATTTGACCTCTCATCTTTCGGCACATGTACAAAAGCTTTGCAACCAAATACTCTCAAATGGTCATAGGATACATCCTTTCCATACCAACACTATTTGGTACATCACTTTGCAAAGCACAGCAGCAGATATATTAATAACATGTGCAGCGGTCAATAAAGCCTCACCCCAAAATGAGTTTTGGCAACTTTACTTCAGAAAGCAAACATCTAACTCTTTCCATCAAGGTCCTATTCATCCTCTCTCAGCCAAAACCATTAAGCTGAGGAGTGTTGGGAGGAGTCTTCTGGTGTCTAATACCTTGATGCTTGCAGTATTCGTCAAATGGTCCACAATATTCACCACCATTATCAGTACGAATACATTTCAATTTCTTTCCAGTTTCTCTTTCAACTGAAGCCTGAAATTGCTTAAAGACACCTAACACTTGGTCTTTAGTTCTTCAAGACATAGACCCAAAGTTTTCTCGAGCAATCATCAATGAAAGTGACAAAGTAAAGTGCACCACCCAATGTCTTTGTCTTCATTGGACCACATAAATCAGAGTGCACTAACTCAAGCAAACTCTGTCTTTCTTGAAGGAGGGTAGGACTTAAAGGAAACTCTATTTTGTTTACCAGCCAAGCAGTGCTCACATTTTTCTAATTTAGCACTTTGGAAATTTGACAATAATTTCTTCTTGGCTAGAACATTAAGTCCTTTCTCGCTAATGTGGCTAAGTCTCTTGTGCCATAATGTTGAAGAGCTATCGCTCTCAACTGCATTCACCATATCAACACAAGCAGAGGCCGTAGTCCAGTATAGACCACGATGTTTGTTACCACGAGCCACAACCAAGGAACCCTTAATGAGCTTCCATTTTCCATCACCATTGGAACTAACATATCCTTCATCATCTAAAACACCAACAGAAATTAGGTGCAGACGAACATCAGGAGCATGTTTCACATTGTTCAAACTAGTTTAGTCCAATACTAGTTCCAAACAAATTGTACCAATACCAACCACCCTGGAAACAGTCTCATTACCCATACTCAAGGTTCCAAAATCACCAGGAGTGTAGGAAGAGAAAAAATCCTTCCTTGATGTCACATGAGATGCGGCACCAGTGTCCACAACCCAGCTTGACTCATCACAAGCAATATTTATCATGTTTGCATCAAGAACGGTAACAAGATCTTCGGTGGTAACGGTGGCTAGGCAATTTTCATTGCCATCTGTTTAGTTTCCTCTTTGTTATTGTTCTCCCTCTTCAACTTTCTCGCAGAACTTCTTGTGTGCCCTTTCATGCCACAATGATAGCACTCAATATCCTTAGTATGCTTTGGTTTGCTATTTGCTCCTATTTTGTTCTCTATGCTGAGAACCACGAGTTTATTTTCTCCTCTGGGGCCAGTATCAGGACATCCGACGAGAGGAACCTTGAGTTTTTCTTCTCATCTCTTCGTTCAAGACACTACTCTTGGCGGAATCCATAGAGATCACACCATCCGGAGCAGAATTTGACAATGACGTTCTAAATGTTTCCCAAGAATCTGGTAGGGAACCAAGTAGAAGCAAGCCTTGAATTTCTTCATCAATTTTGATGCCATAGCAGATAATTGGTTCATAATCCCCTAAAATTATTCAGATGGTCTGTCATTGGAGACCATCATGATACTTCAAACTCAACATCTGCTTTATTAAACATTTTGTTTTGCCAGTCTTCGAGCATACAAACTTTTCAAGATGCTCCCATAGGGTTCGAGCATCTGTTTCCCCAGAAATATGGGTTCAACCACATTATCGTCGACCCATTGCCTAATGAATCCACAAACCTGTCTATGCAACAGATTCCACTCTTCATCTGTCATTTTATCAGGCTTTACAGTGGTAAATACTGGTTTATAAAAATTCTTGACATAAAGCAGATCTTCCATTTTCCCTTCCAAATGGCATAATTAACACCATTCAAAGTAACCATTCTACTTGTGTTGGCTTCCATGTTTTCCCCAAAAAATATAGTTATCGCACATCAAAGTAAATCTTTTCTGATGTGGAAGTTCAGACTTGCTGCAACCACAGAGCATACTCAGATAAAACCTTGGCTCTGATAACAGTTTGTTGGGAAACGCGGACAAGCACAAAAGTATATGTGTAAAAGTAATGGAAATAAAATGGGAAATAACGACAACGACAAGAATTTTACGTGGAAACCCTTCTGAATAGGGAAAAACCACGGACCAAGAGAGCAAAAACCATATGATATTTTAATATAGACTAAAGAAAGGAATTTTACACTGTGTAGTCACGAATCAATACTCAAAGTGACTACTACACACTCAAAAGGAACAACACTCTTTTGGTTCCGTCTGACTAAAATATCGCTCACACTCTATTTTTCTTCACAGACTATTTTCTTATATAGTCTATGGAATACCTCACTTTGCTCTCAAAATGGTTTTTATCTCTAACTTGGTGTGTTCTACAAAATGAGC